>JAFIRS010002327.1:0-226887 GCA_018342105.1 Gonioctena quinquepunctata | reverse complement strand
TTTTTGTACGAGACACTGCCGTTTTCTAAAATATCCACTTTTCTTCAGAATGTAAATTTATACCATGATTCTTATGTTTACCCACCAGAAGCATAGTAATTTTTATATTTACGATATTGATTGCCTTAACTTGACGTTCAAAAGTCAAATGCTACAATAGCTGCATTTTGTTGAGCCCCTATCTCTAAACATGCATGCGGTCTGCACAAAATGGAACCCGGTCAATATCTTACGTTAAAGAAGGGAACACATCCTGAATGCAAGCCAACCCAGCTTCGCTCCGTTTGTTAGACGTGATTTTTCTCGTTTTTTCCGTAATATTATTGAGGCACAATGGTGACAATCAGTCGTTAGATGAAAGTACACGCTACGCCAACTAATTGAAACCTAATGATTGGCTGTTTCTTCTTCCACAGACACATACATGCAATCAAAAAGGGACATTTTAAAATTGAATAATTTCTTCAAAATATGTGACCGCCAAGATTTTTTTTTTTCAATCTTCTAGAGAAATGAACCATCATATAACCAAAAATTTTGGCGATTCGCGAATTCTTCCTAAACTGCATTTTTACCCATAAATCCCATGATTTGTTGAAAAATTTAAACACAGAATTGTTTATAATGACTATGAATGTTGATTACTATCGTTTCGGACGTCCATCGTCTTAATGTATTTAAAAGGGTGGAAACCCTTTTAAATACATTAAGACGATGGACGTCCAAACGATAGTAATCAAGTTACCACATGTCTACAACCTTCAAACAAGACTATGAATGTGACTACTTCCAGTTCAACAAACCAATCCACACATTGATATCAGGAAATGGATTTTCCTTCGTCGTGTTCCAAAATGGAGCACTGTATACACTGGAACAAGCTTTGGAACAGAGGAAAAACTTGAACCCCATTGATGTTCATGTGGAGCAAATTGACGATATTTTATATGCCCCCAAGAATAATGAGCTTTATTTTGGAATAATAGTCAAAACAGAAGTAACCTACCTTTACTGGAAAAAGTTTGAAAGCAGGAAAACTGAATACGATAAGATCAAGCTAGACAGAGAGGGCTTTGAATTGACTGGATATGTTTTCCACATACTTGGGAACAGAATGCATTTACTCGCATTGTGTAAGGACATTGTTATTTAACGTTTTGTCATTATTTTTGAGCCAGTGATTAATAATTATTATAAACTACAATCAATGGAAATCATCTGATCTATAGCTAATTATTGTATGTTGCAGCTATCATAAGCATTGTACATGTTTATCTAATTTTCATAATATACATCCAAAATCCAATATAAATGTTGGCACCTTGGGGACTAAAATAAGAGTTTTAGTTACCAGTGTGAAAACAGCCACGGTTTTCGATCTGGCAACAGCGCGAAGTCCTATCGTATTCATGCCTGAATTGCAACCGTTCGGTGTTCCCAATCAGTTTGATCATCTCTTCAACGTCTTATTCTTCAAACTAAGTAGGTATTATCAGGGAAAACAATTGATCACGCAATAGAAAAATAATCTGGAATATATGAGGTGGAAATTATGTTTATAAATTAGACGATCGTTCCTATTTTTTAACCGACGAAACTAAAAAGGATATTTTTTTTTTATGTATGACCATGCATAACTTTTTACTGAGACGTCCGATTCCGATAATTCTTTTTTCAGTGGATAGGGTGTACTTCGGAGTTGGTCCCATTTGAATTTGAAAGATGAAATCCACCCCTAAGGGTAGCAAAATGAAGGATATTGATCACACACCCTCTGAATTCTGGTCCGTTAACCGATTCTATCAGGCATAACTTTGTACTGGGTTCTTCGATTTGGATGATTCTTTTTTTATTAGATAGGGTATACCTCAGAGTTGATCTTATTTGGATTTCGAATGGAATTATTCACCCTTAGGGGTAGAAAAATAGGGGATAATTGATTTTTCACTTGGGAACATTGGCACACATATGTAGTTGACAATGACAGATCGCTATTGTCATTATTTTTGTTCTCCTACATCCCTCACAATCATTATATTCTATGAGAGGATGGAATGATATACAAAGTAATGAAATAAACTAACCAGAACAACAAAAATAATTTATATTACAACAAATAGTAAAAGTAGATAATCATATTATTTAACTGGTAATAGTTGAAGTAAGGTGGGTAAGTAAATATTTTGGAAGTAATCAAAAAACAAGTAGGTAGTAATTAGTAGATTTCTGCCACAAAAAATTGAAAAATAAAAACTTTTTAACAAAAAATCAAACCGACGAAATACGGAAAAAAGTAAATAATAAAATAAACCTTCTTAGTCTCAATAACTAAGCTCCTAAACTAATGTAAGTAACTAATTTTGAGTCTGCACCAATCAACAAAAATCATTAAATTACTTCAAAAAAATTCTCAGGATGTCACCGCGCAACTTGATGCCATCATTTTACCTAATTCATTTGCTTGTTTGTTTAGCGCCAACTCAAAATTAGTTACTTACATTAGGAGCTTAGTTATTGAGACTAAGAAGGTTTATTTTATTATTTACTTTTCATTTCCGTATTTCGTCGGTTTAATTTTTTGTTTAAAAGTTTTTATTATTTATTTATAGTACAAGCTCAACAGGTACAAGTCCCAATTACAGAGCAGGAAAGGAAGTTTGTATAAACATTCTCTACCCACTCATAGTGTAATATATCGCTCTATTTGGAAAATGTGAATTTTTATCTGTCGAAAACTCCCAACTTTTTTCGTATGGCCCTACAAACGATTCTGCCTCCAGAAGTGGAAGAAAGGTTGTATAAACATTCCCTACCCACTCAGAGTGTGATACATAAATCTATTTGGAAAATATCAATTTTTATTTTTTTTCTTATGGTCCTACAAACGAATCTGCCTCCAGAAGCCGCAGAAGGAAGATTGTATAAACATTCCCTACCCATTCAGAGTGTGATATATCGCTGTTTGATTTTTTTTTTTTTAATCTCAATTTTTTGTCTACGGCCCTGCAAACTAAGACAGATTATTGTAATTCTCTTTCCACCTAAAATTCCTTTCAAAATACGAATCATCGCTTAATTAGAAAACCCAATTAAAAGTTTAATTGTTGCTCTGAGAGTTTTGGAAATTTTCGATGTGAGCTCTTACACGAACATTTCTTAACAATGACGATCAGATCAACCTGACAGATAAAAAAAACTTTCTTCTAGTAACAAATATAAAAAAGGAAACTTCAAATGAACAAGTGTAAAGAACAGTTAATGCTTATATAGAAATAAAGTTGCTGAAAAAAAAAAAGATGAAGATAACGAAAAGTCTGAAATTGATCAAGAACTTTTGATGCTGACGAAAATTATTACTGAAAAGACTTATTATTTTTTGTACCCCATATTTTTGTAGAACTGTATGAAGAATATTTATTATAATGTGTCTCAAATAAATTATAATAAGTCGTGGAATATTGTGAATTTAGTCAAGAAAAACAGGGAAAAGTGAGGGAATTCACAAATTAAAAGATGGTGGCAATCCTGCCATATCATATGCCACTGCATCAAATAAGAATTTCTCTGTAGCCAAATCGAAAACCGTGCCTGTTTTCACACCCTTATTTTAGTACCTTATTTAGGGACCCATGTATAAATAACACTTTAAGGTAGATTTCAATAGAAATTTAGGTTCCGTCATCACAACAAAACTTTATGGGATATAACGAAATTTGTCACCAAAGTGGAGACCACATTTTTCATCGAATGGAACAAAATTCAGCAAAAAACTATTTTTCGTCAATGCCTCGGATAAGTCTGTAGATAGAGCCAAATCGGTCCAGTAGTTTCAAAATGTGGCTGTTGAAAGATTCACATTTTTTTTTTAACAAGCTTTGTCACTAAGAAAGTTTTTTTAATACAATAAAGTATATTTCTCTCTCTCTCTCTCTCTCTCTCATACCAATATTGGCTAACTATAAGTCTTTTGATAGAGCTTCATGAGCTGCACAACATTTATTCAAAAAGTTTTACTCCAAGATGTACACACAAAAAAAATTGCTGTAAATTACAATTCATGAGAATTAATAATTTCTGTTCACCCTGTATGCTCTTTTCATTTGAGGTTTATTCGCTTGTGTCAGATACTATTAGAGTTTTGCCTCCACCGACAAACAGAACACTATTTTAGTTTAACATTTGTCGATTTCATAGTTAAACTATATAAATACATATTAGTTTTATTTGTTAGCTTGATTGATGATTTTCTCAAAATCAATAATTTAATTCTGAAATCTACCTTTCCGACTGACCGTGCCATCAGGTTTTCCTAAAATGTTAGTGTCAATATAATTGTGGAGAATTGTTCATCATTTACAACTAAATGAGTGTTATACAATTAAAGTGTATTAAAGTCTCCATAAAATTTGTCTCAATGTTATTACCACAGTTGTAACAAATAACCGTAATTTTTCAGATTCTGATGGTGGTATGTACTCTTTCCCTCTTGAAAATACTGATTCCGATTCCAAAGACGATGGTGATATTGGTGAACTTTTCTCCATAGTAGAATCAGTATCTCCAAAAGACCCTGTATCCATGGTATCTCTAGATGAAAATTATATCGCGCTGTATGGAGCAAATCAAAATGAAGAAGGAGCTATATTTGTGATCTACAACACTCAGTTTAGAGTGACCCAGTCCAAGCAACCTTTCAAGCTCTTTACAAGCCACGCCAAAGTATGGCAGATTGAAGATAATATACTCTTGCCCGTCGGTCACAATTTGGCAATCATACCATTCCTTCTGGAAACCGAACAACTAGCAGCTCTTGTAGGGAGTCACAAAATTTGGCAAGACGGACTAGACAGCGATGTAAAAATAGTACAAGAGCTTGAAATCGGTTCCTGGGATGAGAAACTGAAAGTCAAGGCAAAAAGCATACCAGCGAATCTGAGGGATAGAATCGATGAAATGATTCAGAGAGGCTTGCCAGAAAGTTTGATCCTGCACGAGTTGCTACCAGATATTTTCAAAGAAAACGATATCGCAACATTAGCTTTATGCATCAAACATTTCACTGATATCCCAGAGAAGCATCTATCGCAGATCCTGAAGTATTTGTTGAACGTAGATAGTCTATGTTTCGGTAAAAATCAATCAACTTCCGAATGCTCGCTAACAGCTTTACAACCTGCTGAAAGGACTGATTTGATCGATAGAATTTTATGCAAATCTTTCAGCGAGATTTTGCTTCTCCCACATTTAAGATCTGATCTTTCCATGACAGATGTGGCGCTGTTACTAAAATACATTTATCTGATCTGGTCTGACGACAGGCGTGCATTGCCTAGGTTGGGTATGATCGATACTGAGGCAAAGCTTTTACAGTGGAGTTGTATTTTGATTGATGCAAATTATCAAAAAATTGTGCTTTCGAAAGATAGTTCTGTCAAGGAGACACTGGAGTTGTTGAATAATTTGATACAAGAGCACATTAGGTCTATTGTAGATTTGAAAATGATCACCCCTTTGCTGAGCAATTTGAAGAAGAATAGAGATATCGGTAGAGATGCACATGTTCTGTCTTTGAGGTATTCCGTCGAACAGTTGAGTTTGTATTGATGTGACTTGTGATATTTTAATAAAGTTTTTTTTTTTATCTTTTTTAATTTCATTTAACTTGTATTTCAACAAAAAATTCATAACTTCAGACCCCAAAAACCCCCATATAGCAATTTTATGAATTTATATTTTATGAATTTTGACAAAAAAATCATAATCTCAACCCCGAAAACCTCCACACACACACACACACACCAATTTTGAATAGAATCTGACCATAATCACAGAGATCGTCCGTCATCTTGGAGCCGGCCGCCATTTTGATTATATGAATTTTGGCAAAAAATTCATAATTTTCGATGCTGAAAACCTCTACATGCCAATTTTGATTCAAATCCGACCATAAACACAAATCTCGTCCACCATTTTGGGGCCGCCATTTTGAATTTTTAAAATTTTCACGGAAAAATCATTATATTCGACTCCAATAACCCTCACACACCAATTTTGAATAGAATCGGACCATAATCACAAAACTCGTCCACCATTTTGGAGCCGCCATCTTGAATTTTTCAATTTTGACAAAAGAATCATAATCTACGACCACAAAAACCCTCAGATACCATTTTTGAAGCAAATCGGACCATAATCACAAAACTCGTCCGCCATCTTGAAGCCGCCATTTTGTTTTATGAATTTTGGCAAAAAATTCATTATTTTCGATCCTGAAAACCTCTACATACCAATTTTGATTCAGAATCTGACCATAATCACAAAACTCGTCCACCATTTTGGAGCCGCCATCTTGAATTTTTCAATTTTCACGAAAGAATCATAATATTCGACTCCAAAAACCCCCACATACCAATTTTGAATAGAATCGGACCATAATCACAAAACTCGTCCACCATTTTGGAGCCGCCATCTTGAATTTTTCAATTTTGACAAAAGAATCATAATCTCCTACCATGAAAACCCTCACATACCATTTTTGAATAGAATCTGACCATAATCACAAAACTCGTCCAGCATTTTGGAGCCACCATCTTGAATTTTTCAATTTTCACGAAAGAATCATAATATTCGACTCCAAAAACCCCCACATACCAATTTTGAATAGAATCGGACCATAATCACAAAACTCGTCCACCCTTTTGGAGCTGCCATCTTGAATTTTTCAATTTTCACGAAAGAATCATAATATTTGACTCCAAAAATCCCCACATACCAATTTTGAATAGAATCGGACCATAATCACAAAACTCGTCCACCATTTTGGAGCCGCCGCCATCTTGAATTTTTCAATTTTCACGAAGAATCATAATATTTGACTCCAAAAATCCCCACATACCAATTTTGAATAGAATCGGACCATAATCACAAAACTCGTCCACCATTTTGGAGCCGCCATCTTGGATTTTTCAATTTTGACAAAAGAATCATAATCTCCTACCATGAAAACCCTCAGATACCAATTTTGAAGCGAATCGGACCATAATCACAAAACTCGTCCACCATCTTGGAGCCACCATTTTGTTTCTCTTACAAAAATTACATAATGCATTGTCACGGGAACTATGAACACCTGCCAAATTCCACGTTAATCGGAAGTGGGTCAAATTTAACTTGTAAAATGGCGAAAGGAAGTAAAAGATTGTAAAAAGGAAAAAACATTTATTTGATCAAATCTTTAATTCATATTAGTTCATTGTTTTAATAATCAGTAAATAATACTAAATTACAAATTAATATAGACTATAACTTACTTCAAAGCTCTCATACACTTAACTATTTACAAGATAATACCATTTTCACAAGAATAGTTTTTTTTTAACATTCAAAGTCATATATTAAAATGTTTTAAATTGAATGGTATTAACCAAACTTCGATGATAAATAGTAATCAGCTATTTACAATTGCTAGGCTTCTAACGCAAAAAAATGTTTCACTATTCATAATTAGTAGTTGCTAGAGCTCAGATCTTTCATGACCTAGATACTTTTTTATTTCAAAAATTAAATTTTTTAAAAAAAAAAAATATTGTTTGAACTGTCACTGCCACTATTTCAGACTGAGAGTTCGATTCAATCCAAGAATGAAGAAGTTTTTGCTAGTTTGTATCCTTTATCAGTCCAAACACAAAATATATTTGAAATCAAAATCACTGACAAAGAACCTTTTCGTCCCAAAACAACTAACCCTGTTACTAATTTAGACTATTATATTTCCTCTACTGACTAGCCTATTATTAAAATTTACCATGTGTTTATTTAATTTTGGTTTGAAGATAAGCACTAGCTCAAGAAATATATACATTTATCAAAAAAAAAACTCTGAAAATGTAGAGAACTGGCAATGTTTTCTACCCACGCGGACAAAGAGACATGACCCTAATAAGTCCCTATTTAACATCAACACCTGTGGAGGATCACCTAGTTTTCATAGTTGCTAAAGAAGTTTCACTTGCTTAACCCCTAAGTTTACTGGCTTAAGAAGATTAAGTTTCAAACTTGCTTCTTAAAGCACTTTCAAACTTGTTTCTTAACCACCTTAAAACCTGCTTCCAAAGCACCTTCAAACTTGCTTCTTACAAACTTTTTTACTTCGGCAATATGCTAGAATCGGGGATTATAGCCTCAACTTCAATCCCCCTTCAGTGGACAAACTGGATGTCTCACTATAAGTGATACCACGAATGCACGAAACTGTCATACCAATTGAATAACTTTGCAATGCACAGCTCACATTAACTTGACTTCCTGACCAAGTGGTCGATCTCTGTCTCCCACTATGGCCGGAAGTCGAATCTCTTCAAGAATTTTCGCTAAATAGGTTAGCCAAAGTTGGGTCAGTGTATTTAACGTAAGTATTTAACCAAAGTAAGTTAAATCATTCTGAATTATTCTTGCCCTATATGATTACCAGTGAAATTAATTCGATCATAAATAATTTAATCTTAAATCAACTAATGAGTATATTAGTGCAGATATTGTAAAATTTTATAGGTCCCATTGATTTCATTGCAAGCTCCTAGGACTGACTCGAAGAATAAAAACTAGCAACCGCTCTGTCTTATCAAATGCCACTAAACAAACCCTTCATCACCAAACATTCAACGATGAGACGGCGGCGGAGGAGCGTACTGAAAGTACATCCCCGTCATCCTCTGCGTCGTGGGCGGGGGAGGGGGCGGCGTGTTGAAAAACAAAGTTCCGTTCGGCAGGTGGTACCCCCCGAAGGCGGCGCCTTGCGGCGGGGGAGGTGGCGGCAAGCCCTGATGCTGGTACGCCATCACAGGCTGCTGCGGCTGTTGCTGGAAATTCCGCTGTTGCTGCTGTGGTGGAGGAGGGGGTGGTTGCTGCAGCATGTGCGGCCCTTGTTGCTGCAGAGGGTGTTGGTGTTGCTGCGGAGGAAGTTGGTGCAAATGGTGTTGCTGCTGCAACGGATGCTGTTGCTGCAAAGGATGTTGTTGCTGCAGGGGAAGATGTGGGGGCGCCTGCTGCATCGATTGTTGCGGAGGGAGTGGCGGAAGCTGTTGCATAGAATGTTGTTGGGGAGGAGGCGGCGGGGGTTGTTGTAAATGTGGTTGCGGGGGTGGCTGATGTTGCATTTGCCGATGCTGTGCTGCTAGCGGCTGAGGAGGCACGATCTGTTGCTGGGTGGAGCGTGATTCTGTCTAGGGGGTTGCGGGGGACGATTTTGGGGCGGAAGGGGGGGGGGGGGGTAAATCTGTTCTGGCGTGGGGGTGGGAGGGCGTGTTTGGGGCGGGGGTCGTGTTTGCGGCGGCGGGCGGGATTGTGGCGAGGGAACTCTTGTTGGTGGCGGTAGCCGGGGAGGGGAAACGGAACCGTTGGATTTGGAAATCTTTGAGATTGGACTTCTGGAGCGATCCCTGCTTATGCTGCGAGATCTTTTTCTGCGGATTCTTTCTCTGGAAAAACTTCTGTCTCGTCTGATGCGTTTAGGTGTTCGAGATCGGGATCTTGATTTGGAGAGGGATCTCGAGACGGAACGAGGTCCTCTTTGCATACGGGGCCATCTACTTCTCCCTGAGAGGAAAGATACATATACTTTATTAGCAATAGATCAGTATAAATTATATTTTTTTATTTATTCTACGGGACAAGCCCAGTACAGGATATTCGATAAATGTAAGTAAGTAGCGGCAATCAAGACAGATGACAAGTAAAACAATAGTTCTGAAACAGTAAGAGGTTACATAACTGGTTGTACATTCATTCCAAATGTGAAAACAAAAAAATCGCAAAGTTCATTTTTTTCAGGGGACTAAATAAGTTCAATGAACTTTCTGAGGACATAAACAATTCATCCTCTCTTGCTGTATTTAAAATTAAATTGAAGAGACTTCTGTTGAGTGAGTGCAAACCTCAATGATGATACATATTATTAACTTTTATTTATGTGTGTGTATATGTATGTATATATAGTGTTGTGCTAATTACTATCTGTTTGTTATCAATGTATTTCTATGTAACTATAATTTTATTCTACTTATTTTATTGACTGTACTTATATATTAGTCTTGGGCTAAATAAAGGATTCATATATACCGGGTGACACAGGATATCGGGCCACCCCTGTAACTTCTGCATTCGTGAACGGATTTTTCTGAAATTCGGTACAGTTATACCATTTCGGATTTGATCACATTACAATCCAATATGGCGGACTTCCGGTTTTTCTGCAAATGCCAGCAACTTTGTTTTTTCAAATAAAACACCCTGTATATTTTTACATATTCAAGTTCAACAGGTCAAATCAAGTCCAAACCTTATGTCAAATGTAATTTTTTTGAAACAATTGAAATTATTTTATTTTTTTAATTTTACCTCGTGGATAAATGAGATTTGGTCCAGGCTATTCACAATGAGTCGCACATTACAGAAAAACATAATTTTTTCTGAAAAATTATTTTTTGTGTCATTTATTGATGAATTAATTCAGTCACATCACATTTTGATCAAAAATTATGTCTTTTCAAATGAAACCCCTATGGGCCACCTACCTGTCTCTCTAGAACATTCATTAAGGAAAAAAATAACATATTATTTTTGTATTTCGGTGCAGTAACAAATTATATACATCCAAAAATCTACAACTAGTTCATGAGTTTCCTTGCAGTTCGAAAAATTTTTCAACTTAGTGGACAACAACATTTCTGAATGTTGTCAACTCATTGTGTTTCGCTGTCATCTTTCATCTCAACTCTCGAAAATTAGTTAACTTCCGGGAATTAGTTTAGTAGAAATGTAAAATCAAAATTATAGGTTCACAAGAAGTGAACAGGTTGATATGTTATTAATTTATGGAGAATGTCTTGAAAACATTGTCACCGCTTGTCACTTATACGCTGAACGATACCCACACAGAAGACACCCACAAAGAACCTTTTTCAAAAATGTGGAGAGAAGATTCCGAAAAAACCCAACAGAAATGAATGTTTTGCTCATGTCGATTTTGATCCAACCGCTTGGACGCGGGAATTGGAATACCAATGCAATGTCAGTCGAGAAAACGCTAGAAGAATTTAAAAAAAACACCATTATCGTGCTTATTAGTATAACTTACACAATTAGTTGACAAGATTCAGAAATGTTGTTTTCCACAGCCTACTAAGTTGAAAAATTATTCGAACTGCCAGAAAACTCATGAACTAGTTGTAGATTTTTGAATTTATACAATTTGTTACTGCACCGAAATACAAAAATGATATGTCTTTTTTTTCCTTAATGAGTTCTAGAGAGACAGGTAGGTGGCCCATAGGAGTTTCATTTGAAAAAAAAAAAATTTTTGATCAAAATGTGATGTGACTGAATTGATTAAACAGTGACACAAAAAAATATTTTTCAGAAAAAATTAAGTTTTTCTGTTATTTGCGACTCATTGTGAATATCTTCGACCAAATCTCATTTATCCACGAGGTAAAATAAAAAAACAATTTTAATTTCAATTGTTTTAAAAAAATGACATTTGACATAAGGTTTTGACTTGTTTTGACCTGTTGAACTTGACTCTGCGATTATGGCAATTCTTCAGTTCATTTGCAGAAGAGGTAATCCCACTGAAATATATTCCAATAATGGAACAAACTTGTGCGGGGCCGAAAAAGAGATGCAGATAGCTCTGTAAGAAATTGAATCGAACCAAATTCAGCAATTCTGTTCCATAAGACATATTCATTGGATCGGAAACCCACCTGCAGCAAGTCACATGGGAGGAGTGTGGGAACGTATGATACGGTCAGTTAAGGATGCTTTAAGAACTGTTTTATTGGTCGAAGAAGAGTATACTGTGAACAGCCACCCACTCACTTCAGATCCTAAAGACGAAGGAGCCTTGACTCCTAATCATTTGCTTATAGGGAGATCAAATGAAGTTACTTCACCAGGCAAATTTGTTCGCAGATCAATTCTGGAAACAATGGCCGAGAGATTTTGTTCCAACCATAGTTAAAAGAAGCAAGTGGCAGTGTAGCAAGAATAACGTTGCCGAAGGTGATATAGTTATTATAGCTGATGACAGTAATCCAAGGAATACCTGGCCAAGAGGGAGAATCATTAAAACCTTTCCTGGTCCAGACAACAGAGTGAGAGTCGTCGATGTAAAAACTGCAACTGCAATTTTTCGACGACCGATAACAAAAATGATATTGCTGAAACCGGTTTAATATTTTTCGGAGGCCCGGAGGATGTTGTTGACTTATTTTATTATTTCACACTGAATTGTTAGTTCCCGTAGTTTTTTTTTTTAAAGAGATGTCATATAGACGACTAATAAAAAGAAGAAAAAGTCGAGTATAAAATTTAATTTGGTATATAATAGTGTTTGCCCAAACAATGAAGTTTATCATATATTTTGGATATATTGATATGGAAGTTAGGTATGTTAATATTTTGGGCTGTTTCAGGGGTGGGTGGTAGACTGATGCAAAATAGTCTGCGAACAAGTTAGTAATATCTTGACCGGAGTTGACTTGGGTGTTGTCTAAATGCATTATGTTTGGTATAGTATTGTCAGGCCCCATAATTACAGAAAAACTTTCATTCATAAGAAACAACACGATATTACTTAATACGAACTTTATAGCCAGAAAACAAATTCCATAGGAATTAACATAAATTATAAATTCCAATACGCGACCAAAGCTGATAAGCACATGCCAGTTACAAATATGTCGTTATCTAAAGACAATTAAATGCACTTAAGAATTCCTATAAGAAATTACCCCTTTTACACATAAGTCATAAATAACTCATCACGACCGCTGATTGCCATATCTAGGAAAATTAACGAGTAAACAAAATTATATATTAAGAGTTTTTTTTACAGCTCGCCTAATCGCATTGCGCTATGAGATATCATAAAACTGTTTTAATGTATTTAGGACGACAGAAAAACGCTATAAATTTATAGATTATGACAGCCCATTAAATATAATTCTATCGCAAGAGAGATAAACTCCCTCGTTTTTATCCATTCGCGTTGACAAGAGCAAGCCATTAATTATGGAGCCGCAGACAAGAGGAAGATAATTATGATATCAGGAATGTTTGCCCGCGGCGAGCACAGTCATCACGTGACTGGGTAACGGGTTATAAAAAGGCGCGATTTCTCGGATCAACAAGCTGCGGTATTCAACAGTGAACCAAAGAACATGTACTTCTCAAAATGAGGAATTCATTCGGTCACAACATAGTGAAATAACAATGAGAAGAGTACGAATATAGTAGTCAAGTAGTGAACTTAAGAAACCACTAAGAATAATTAGATTCAGAGTAGAACCGAGTAATGGTCGCTCAAAGTGAAGGCACGAGTGAACAGTATTTTTCAAAAAATTACCTATTTTTTATCAACGCTTCAAGACCGTGAATAAGTCAACGAAAAACTTCAAATCGATAGTTCATGACCTCATAGAAAACCGTTTCCATACAACGATACTCTAATATACCGTGCGAGTTAAAAATAAAATAAACAATTTCAGCGGGATTAATCAAATAATAATACAATTAAACTAATTGTCGTTTAAAAACCTTCTCAAGTGAACAGTGTTGGCTTTGCTGAGTTGAAGTAAGTTCATATGTATTTTTCTGTATTTATGTGTGGGCAAATTGATTTTTTTTTTATAATACGAATGTGTCTATAAATGTATCTACATAATTTCATGTTACCCAAGTTTTCAAAAGATAATTATTTCCAGCCGTTTTTGACAATTGATATCACTATTGTTTTTAGCCAATCTAATTGATTTGTAGACTGATGTAAAATTAACTTAAAGTAAACCACACTCTAGTTGTTTTTCTGAATATTGTCTCATATCCGTTTATATATATTAATAGCAAGTTATCTCCATTAGCTATATTTTTTGATCTGAGTAGGGCATTCGACACAATTGACCACATACTACTTCTAGAAAAACTGAATCGATTAGGAATTAGAGGTATTGCCAACAAATGGATAGAATCGTACTTGAGTGATAGAATTCAAGTAGTAGTTGTAAGACAGCTTAAATCTGAAGAATCTTCTGTAAGTGTCGGTGTACCACAGGGATCAATTCTGGGTCCTTTGCTATTTATACTTTTTGTGAATGATATAAAGGATGTCTGTGAAAGCCCTGATTTGACAGTGGCATACGCAGATGATACTAATTTTGGTATAAATGGTAAGAGCATAAACTCAGAAATAAAAGCTAATCTAAGTACCGAAGAATTCTACTGTGTGAACAATGGGCTATTAGTTAATATTGATAAAACTGTATTTATATCTTTCTTAACAAAAAACGCTTCACAAAATGACAACCTGCTTGTATGGATGAATGATCAGCCAATACAAGAAGTAAATTCAATAAAATTTTTAGGAATCACAACACAATAAAATGACTTGGGAAAAACATATTGACAATGTAGCAGGAAAACTGAGTTCAGTATGCTATCTTATCAGACAATTGAAAAATACAGTATCTCTAAATGTTTTGAAAATGGCTTACTATGGATTAGTGGTGCAATCTGTACTGTCCTATGGGATTATTTTCTGGGGAGCATCAGCTCATTTTAACAAGGCATTCATTATGCAAAAAAAAAATAATAAGATGTCATGCAAACCTTTATTTATTGAATTGCAAATTATGACACTACCGTCACTATACATATATTTATTGGTTTCGAATATGATACATAATTACAGTGACTTTGAAAGAAATAGTGATCTGCATAATCATGATACAAGAAACTGTATTCAATTCCATCAGTCCTTCTCCAGACTCACAGTCAGTCAAGCCAAATAAAATTTCTTAACAAATTCATTTTGGCTTCTATACTATAAATGAATATTTAGAAGCATGATTTATTATAGCTATCCTTGAACAGGTGTATATAACTGGTTTTAACTGTCCATCGCAAATATTTTTGTAAATGTACTTTATAAATTTTAGCTCTACTGTTTTTTTATTAGTGTTCAATTGACTAGTCCAATGAACTTTTGTGCAGTTTGTGGATTTATATTTATTATTTGTACAAAGGTCTCCAGTGATGAATAAAGTATTTGTATTTGTATAGAACGGATGAACTATTATTGTCAACTTTTATTAAATATATATGTCTATTCTTAACATTTTTATGAGTGCATTATTATTTTTTATTATTAATTTTCGAATCTTTCTGAAATCCGGTACGTACTTCCTGGATAAACAACTCCACGCCCAAGTATAAAGATAAAGGGATATTTCCTGTAGACCGCTCCAGGGACATAATCTCGGTTCGACCATCCTCAGATAGTCGATGCTCGTGATGGTGTGTTGTGTTAATTCATAACACTCCGTATAGGCCGGGCGTATCAGTATTAGACTTTCTTTTTGAGTTTACATATTTCCAGAAATGGAAAGGATTTGACTGTATGCATGATTCAGTTTCTGTTAAATAGTTATTATAGCACTCTTTTGAAAGGAGTTTACAACTGGATCTTAGTTCACTGAATTCCAGATAGTTTTGTTGAGAAGAATGGGCCTTGAAACGTTTATGAGCAGCTTTCTTCCTGAATATGAGAGTTTTCAACTCCACCAAATGGGAAATTTTCTTGAAGAATGTTATTAAATAGCATAATTTGTATAACCAAGAATGCCTGCCACGTTTTTTTTTTCAGAAATAGAAAGTAATACCATGTCAAAACAAGACATCCCTTCATATCTTACCTCTTCCACCAATACTCGCACCATATCCTCTATCAGCCATATCTTGCAGTTTGGGGTTGATCACTTGTTTTGCTTCTTTTAGTACAGCTACCAGGTCTGCGGCTTTATTGGAATTACTGGGAGTGAAGAAGGTATATGCTGTGCCCGTTCTAAGCGACCGGCCAGTACGACCGATTCGGTGAACGTAGTCCTCAGAGTTGGATGGATAATCGAAATTGATTACAAATTTCACATCTTCCACATCTGCAAATGCCAAATGAAATATGTTTTCATTCCATTCACCATAACTTCCTCATTAAAACATGAGATTAAAAAAAAATCAACGAAAACATTTTGTCATACTGTACTGTGATATTACCCACTGCAAAAAATAAGTAAAAGTATCCAAGTCAGGTTCTTCCACAATTTTTTCGAAGCTGAAATCTGCTGAATTTCACACAACCTAATTCTCAGTCCAACATTTCATTATTATATTTTCATAACTGATATCAATATTATTTCAAGTCTATAAAACGAAGGTAAGATGAATTGTATGCATGTATTTCATCGAAAATGGGGGCTTAACAACTATAATGAAACAGAAGAGCATTGGTATCAAAATTTATGGCTTTATGAAATGTATACATGCAGTTCAACTCATTGTCAGCAATTCAATATAGCAATATTTCATGTATCAAAAAAACTGTATACCAATCAAAGACATTTTCTGTTCTGTAATAAATTGTCTTCATCACAACAAATACGATGAAATGAAAAAATTTCGGCTCTACACTGTGTTTACCAGGAGACCTTCCACTATTTAGGCTCTTATTATTTTTCGCCTTGTATGAAGTATTGTTTGATGGCAATTATTTCCATGATATACACTTACGAGCAAAAAAATTGGCCCTCTTGCTCTTAATGAAATTAATATTGCTTACTAATCTTTAGTTATTTAGCGATCATATACTATTACAACTGTAAATGAATATGCATTTCGGACAGATATACTCTATTTTTCATTTTGGAACCACATATTCTAAACTGAGCTTGAACTGAAACTGTTACGGTGGGTCTATTTTTTGCTCGTAAGTGAACAGTGTGCCTCAAAAAGTTTCCTTCCCTATACAAGAAAAACGTGTTATTGGTTCGTTAGAAAACGCTACCAAACATAAGATCTATATCATTTGGAAATTTGAAATTCACCTAGAAATTAAAGTAACCTCAAATTGTCACATGCAGAAAAAATGGGCTTAATGACAATATTCCTCTAAATATGATATTTGTGGCCTCTAATATTGAAAGTATTTTTCCTAGATGGCTAGAGGAACTAGTGATTGAGCCAGTTTCGTTCTGTTTCGAAACATTACTTTATGTTTGACAGATCAATATGAGGTGCTCAAAAAAGTATAATTTTCGTTGCATTCAAAATTTGGGTTTCTATGTCTAAAAAAGTAGCACATATTATTTGTGTGACAATGAAATTTGACAGGGTTATACCGGGTGACACAGGATATCGGGCCACCCCTGTAACTTCTACATTCGTGAACGGATTTTTCTGAAATTCGGTACAGTTATATAAGCAACCATTTCGGATTTGATCACATTACAATCCAAAATGGCGGACTCCCGGTTTTTCTGCAAATGCCAGCAACTTTGTTTTTCAAATAGAACACCCTGTATATTTTTACATATTCAAGTTCAACAGGTCAAAACAAGTCCAAACCTCATGTCAAATGTAATTTTTTTGAAACAATTGAAATTAAAATTGTCTTTTTATTTTACTTCGTGGATAAATGAGATTTTGTCAAGGCTATTCACAATGAGTCGCACATAACAGAGAAATATAATTTTATCTGAAAATTATTTTTTGTGTCATTTATTGATGAATTAATTCAGTCACATCACGTTTTGATCAAAAATTCATTTTTTTCAAATGAAACCCCATATCATTTTTGTATTTCGATGCAGTAACAAATTGTAAACATTCAAAAATCTACATCTAGTTCATGAGTTTCCTTGCAGTTCGAATAATTTTTCAACTCAGTAAGCTGTGGAAAACAACATTTCTGAATCTTGTCAACTAATTGTGTTTCGCTGTCATCTTTCATCTCAACTCTCGAAAATTAGTTAACTTCCGGGAATTAGTTTAGTAGAAATGTAAAATCAAAATTATAGGTTCACAAGAAGTGAACACGTTGATATGTTATTAATTTACGGAGAATGTCTTGAAAACATTGTCGCCGCTTGTCAGTTATTATATCAAAGAACCCAACAATGGAGAAGATAATCGTAAGTGAGGAGGCAGAAATGAATGTTTTGCTTATGTTGATTTTGATCCAACCGCTTCGATGCGGGAATTGGAATACCAATGCAATGTCAGTCGAGAAAACGCTAGAAGAATTTAAAAAAAAAACACCATTATCGTGCTTATAAGTATAACTTACACAATTCGTTGACAAGATTCAGAAATATTGTTTTCCACAGCTTACTAAGTTGAAAAATTATTCGAACTGCCAGAAAACTCATGAACTAGTTGTAGATTTTTGAATTTATACAATTTGTTACTGCACCGAAATATAAAAATGATATGTCTTTTTTTTCCTTAATTAATGTTCTAGAGAGACAGGTAGGTGGCCCATAGGGGTTTCATTTGAAAAAAATAAATTTTTGATCAAAATGTAATGTGACTGAATTGATTAACCAGTAATTGACACAAAAAAAAAATTTTCAAAAAAAAATTAAGCTTTTCTGTTATTTGCGACTCATTGTGAATAGCTTCGACCAAATCTCATTTATCCACGAAGTAAAATAAAAAAACCATTTTAATTTCAATTGTTTAAAAAAAATGACATTTGAACTTGAATATGTAAAAATATACAGGGTGTTCCATTTGAAAAAACAAAGTTACTGGCATTTCCAGAAAAACCGGAAGTCCGCCATATTGGATTGTAATGTGATCAAATGCGAAATGGTTGCAGAAGTTACATGGGTGGCCCGATATCCTGTGTCACCCGGTATATGAAAAAAATCAATATGGTGGCTTCAAAATGGCGAATGTTTGGTGATTTATGGTCAGAATCGATCCAAGAATATATGGAGATTTTTGGGATTCGAGAATATGAATATGGTAAATAATTCAAGATAACAGACGAGTCGGATCAATTGAGAAAACGAACCTACCTAAATTCAAGTAACACCAAAAAATTAAATCAATTTTCACAATAGGTATCATTTAGTAACAAACCAATTAACAACTTTTTTTCCGTTATTTGAAAATTTTTCAAGACACAATGAATAAGCAGCAGCACTAGGAGCCAAAATTCTCCCATAATATTGTTTCAGATTAAAAAAAAAAGAAGTCAAAGGATCCATCATAACTCTAATACAGGCAGTTTGATAGTCTGTTTCTTGTGTGCTGAGATATTAATAAATAATAGTCTTTAGATACACCAAAAGGCTAAATTCGAAGCTATAGATTTGTTCTGATCGGATTCAAAGCAACAACAAATTGATATAAGATTGTTAATATTCAGAAACACTGTTAGGCCCAACGATGATATTTACCAGGATGTATCCCAAGTAGTAGTCTCCATATGGAAAAATTATTTATTTACACACATTTCTCTGAATCCATTTACCATTCTTTGTGCATGAATATAGTAGAATGAAACAAACTAATTTTTGTCTAAACCCAGTTATATTGCAAGGCATTCTTCATACAGTTAAAACAGTACTTTGAAGATTACCCTTAAAAAGTGTCCAGTAATGATTTTAATAATTAGTAATAATGAAAACTACATGTGAAGATTTTTTATTAATTCTGGAAAGTTTATATGAACATTTATCTTGGCGGAAATGCAATGTATCGAGGATTCGTGAAAAATTAGAGAAATTTTTTCTTACCACTTATGTGGTTACTCAGTTTTTCTGCTTGATGTATTGTACCATTATTTTCAGATAGCACAATTTTACTAATGGTTTTTATGGAAGCTTGCAGGTCATTAATTCGGAGATTTCTTTTTAGTAGAAAATATTCGATCAACCGGCAAGATAAGATAGAGCCCCAATTAATTGAGTTCATAAAAAATATTGAAAATAACTAATAAATCAGTTATATATAAAAAATATGTAGGATAACAAAGGAAAAACGATGCAAATACCGCGTAGAATTTGTGATAGATTATCCAACATTCATGGTTCATCTGATTTATATTTGTTTGAATCTTCAACTCTCTGTATCTCAGCTAAGAAGTATTTTTCTGGAATAAACGTAAGAACTTTTTTCTGGAATAACAAAGAGTGGCCACTTATTCACAGAAACCTAAGAGTCAAAATCTTATAACTGGGTTCTGAAGAAGAAATGTAACTTCCGTCACTGAAATTAAAAAAGCCGAGTTTTTTTTTGTGTGAGGACGAATTGTTGATTTCCTAAGTTGTTACAGGCTACTTCAATCATTGTGCTATCTGATATTTTTCCAATTTCTTGCACACACTGTTTAGCACACATTACAAAAAACATGGTAAATATGCAGGATTGAAACCTCAATCAAGTAAAATAGACTAGATATGTAACACACAAATATACCTTTAAAGATCATTGTGGTAGAGGAATTATAATCTTATGAAATAGATCGGAATATATAAATGGTTATTTTTGGAGTACGTGTCCAAAAAAAGACACAAAGAGAGATTGTTCTTCTGAAAGTGAACTGTCTATTTATTTATTAATACATTATAAATACTATACCATATTTGATAAACCGAAAAAGACTTAATCAACTTAATTGTGATATGAGAATTATTTTGGGATGTAGTCGACATTCCCATTCATCAAATGTTGAATATGTTACGGTCACTATCGATTTCAAATAACCAAAAACCTTCAACCAACTTATTCTGAAAAAATTTATTGTATTTAATAATCAAATTCATAAATACGTGACAAGATCAAATGCTAATTCGAATTTTTTTATTTTCTATCTTTACTAGTTAGTATTAATGGACTGTATTTAATTTTTAGATATTACTTAAAAACAACTTCTAAGTCCCGAGTGGTTTATTACTCATCTAGTGTATGTTACTTGATCAGAGATTGTATTGTTCAGGAGTAAAAATTATTATGCTCTGAAAATGAACAAAATTCAATATCAAGGCATATATACAATATCGGGACATGTCCCAGACAATTACAAATGCAGAATAAAAATCGCAGCAGTAGTACTCATCTTGATTTTGAATTTTGTTAATTCTTCGATTTCTGCCGACAGCAGAATGTAAAATCCAAGAGCCCTCAGCCAGATTTGTATGTTTTATATATATGAAATGAACTTCCGCGTGACTTTTGTCGAGTTTATCGAAGAAAAATAATATTGCGATTTTTGCAAAACAAAATTATTATCGATGGATCCTGGGAATTGAAAGTAACAGATTAGCGTAAACGTTTGTTTCTCGCTTATAATTTTGGTGTAAACCTATAGAAACGCCCCAACACCAACCCAACAAAAAATAAATCCATTAGTCCAACAATATGAAATTAAACAAAAATTGTTAATGGAAATAAAAACATAAAAAATCTGATCTTTAAAGCTATTACACACACCAATATCGTAACATTTTTCATCAATATTTTTGTTTTCAAATTTCGATTTCGTATTACAAAACTTACCTTTTTGCTGATAGTTACGTCATGAAAATACAGGGTGTCCCCGAAAACAATGTAGAAGACGCCATTTAAAATATAAAAGTTCATCTTAAATTCATTTGTTTTCTCAATAATTGAACATCAAAATGTATGTCAAAAAGTGATAACTAGCAACGATTCATTATTCGCCGGCGCAGTTATCATGTTCCACTTACCTCACATAATCAATCGCCTCAGCGCTGTTGCCAGATTTCACTAAATACTCATAAAAATTCAAGTTGATTTCATCTATTTATGTATCAAGATTTTTTTAACGCACTATTTTCAGGGACACCTTGTATAATTTGAGTACCAAACCTTCAAATCATACCCAATATCATTGGACTAACAATCGTAATCTAAGAGCCAGCAACAAAAATCTTATGTGCTATCGTACTGGCAGGTTTGTGTGAAATCTGTATGAATTTTTAAGATTCAGTCAGTGCTTCCTTTAGAAAAATAGCAGAACAAAAAAGTCAAGTTCTTATTATCATGGAGTAATTACCACCAATAAAATTGTGTTTACGTGGTAGATTTAGATAATAAATATTCTCTATAGCATCAATTACAAAATAGGCAGAAAACATTCTACAGGGTGTCCGATATTTTACAGGACGATTCCTCAGTTATTTATGAGGTGAAAAATTCATATAGGCATGGGTCCGCAAGGCCTTCATTTTTTATATACAAGGTGTTTAAAATTTATTTTTAATTTGGTTTTTCGTAAATAATTTTTAAAATAATGTCGATATTTGGACGAAAATTGGTATTAGGGGATTTTTTAATAGGAGAAATTCAAATTTGATCTTAGTTTGGCCCTTAATTGTAGGGGGCGCCGCCTACAGGTCTTTGTCTCTTTTGGGGAGTCACAACTTTGTCGGGCATGTATGTATCACATTTTCTAGAAGAAAAATCGATTCCTCTATCATTTTTATGTCAAAAAGGTATGACTTTCAAAAGTCGCTACAAGTAGCCGTTTTCGAGATATTTTGATTTAAATTGATCGATGCATGTGAAAGTGAAACAATTTTGTTTTTTGTTTTTTTTCAACATAGAAACATTTCAAACGCTAATTTTTAAACAAGAATAAACAACGGAACACTAGATATAAATCTAAATCAAAATAACTGTTCGAAATATCCATCTCCTGCCTGTATGCACGTATCCAATCTTCTTCTCATTGATTCGCGCACTCTTTGGAAAATTCCTGGAGTATTTTGAATCATTCTACAAGAATTAATTATTCGATTACTTAACTCTTCTTCATTTTGGATAGGTGTCTGGTAAATTAAGAATTTTAGATGTCCTCACAGGAAAAAATCCAAACTGTTAAGGTCTGGTGACATAGGGGGCCATGGTTGAGGCTCTCCCCGACCTATCCAACGGTTGCCTAAAGTTTGATCTAAAAATTCTTGCGCTTGGATGCTAAAATGTGCCGGGGCACCGTCATGCATAAACCACATTTTATTTCGTAGTCTAAGGCCCGGTTGTTCAATCGAGGATGACCAAGTGAATTGGCTTAAACCAGGATTACCAATTTTGTTTCAGTTGTTCAATACGGGTTTATAAGATAAACCTAGTTTAACAATGGTTTAAGTTAATCTCATGAATTCGGGGGTTTGAGGAGATAATTTGCTGATTCTAACCTATTTGATTGTTTGGCATTTCAATAGACATCGACTATTCTTAAAATTATTATTTTGTTGAATATTTTTGTTTTATATCCGACTGCAAAGATGTTCGAAGATATAACAGACAGAAGATTTTTTTGAAGTTTTTGGTATTATTGCCCCGAGAAGAAAGAGACCCGTATTTAGACAACGTATCGTAATTTCAGGTGACTTTAACCCAGCTGGGTGCCTTTGGCTCACTTTCATAAATAGACATTATTAATTATAAAATTTGTAAGCTTGTTTTTTTATAGGATTGATTTTTCGTTATTCTATTGTATATGGGTATATATACCTATATAATATGTATTATATACGTGCAACACTGTATTCCATTCAGGAGTCTTTTGCAACCAAATTCAACTTGCATAAAATTTGTCTGCAACTAGCAATATGTTTTTTTACTCATTTATGATGATTAAAAATGAAATCATTTTTTTATGGGCAAATTTCTTTTGCTTATTTTATCCGTCGGGTTACTTTGGCCTATGTACATGCTATAAAGAGAAAATCACGCAAAATATAAGCCATGGGTCAAAGCCAGCCTTCAATATGCGGGTGACTTTGCACCACACCATGTTTTTTTATATATCCACATACAGTCTCAATCACAATTTGACATAGCTAATTTGAAAGAGTGGTCAAAGATCAATATTTTGGTATATAATAATACCAATTTATTTTTACAAATTCATCGTAGACATTCTTTGAATTTAAGTAAGCCAAAGCCACCTGAAATTACAATACTCTAGGAAGAATGGACAGAAAAATAATTTTTGAATAGATTTCGCTTGCCGAAAGAAATCGTCCACAACTAACAGAAATACAAAGAATCAACCCTCACTACAAAGGCAAAATCGTAACAGAAAATAAACTCCCAAATAAAAATCAAATCTTGATTTTTCATACCAAAAACCTTTGACATAAAAAACTAAAATTAAATCATTACAAATGCAAAATGAAAAACTACATGATCTGTTCTCAGGAATCTCAAGCAAAGTTGATTTATTGTTGGTTGATGAGTTATGTTTCAAAGATAATGTTTGTTTATATATCTCAATCATATGGGTATTCTCTAGATTCAACTCCTCCCTTTGTAGTTCCAAGAAAAGTTGGTGTTTTTCTTTCATGTGTATGAATTTTAACTTGTGTTCTTCGAATGATCGTTTTTGTAAATCTACAAGATCTGCTTTGGACATAGCCCAAGTAGACATTTTGTCTTTTATTGTTAAGATGCTATTCCTTTTTTTGGGACCTCTACATATGTTTTGTATTCATTACTTATTATAGCCCATGCCTTCAATTTTTGCGAATTAGTAACTGCGTCCGTTTTAAATTACATTCTACAATATCTTGGTATTTTTTTACCAGTGAAATGAGAATGTTTTCCTCACCTTCATTCAGTATTTTTTTTCTTAAGAGGCGCCTAACAATTTATACAATACACTTGGCTCTTTTCGATCAATTTTTCTGTATACTTTTGACAAAACTAAGAATTTATAGGTTAAGTTTGATTCAATGTTGATGTTTCTGAACGGTCTGAATGATGGTACAAGCGATAAAATGTGTTGCCAACATATGAAAACAACGAGTTAAGGAATCCAGGATTAGTTTTTCATTGAAAAATGCATAACATCCATAGTTAATTAATAATCCGAGTTTAGATAATCAACGGTTTAAACTCGCATTGAACAACCGGGCCTAAGCGGCACATCTTCCAGTAAAATATGCAAATTTTCCTCTAGAAAATGACGATATCTCTTTCTGTTTAATCTTCCCGGAATAAAGAATGGACCTACAAAATAATATCCAAGGATTCCTGCCCACACGATAAGAGAGAACTGTTCTTGGAAATGTGATTCCTGTATCGCATGGGGGTTTTCCTCTGACCACAAATGATTGTTGGGAAAATTGAGTATAGCGTGAGAAATTTGCTTCGTCAGTAAACAGGATTTGATTTTCAAATAAAGGATATTGTATAAGGCATTGGAGAAACAAACGACAGAAGTTGATATGTAACGGAAAGTCACGAGGGAGTAGTTAGTGCCTGAACTCTTTGAATATGGTAGGGATATAACAAATTATCAATTAAAATTTTCCATACCAGACCATGAGAAATGTTTAACGTCAGCGCTATTTTTCTGGAGCTTGTTTCCGAGTGTTCTCCTACCAGATTAAGAACTGCTTTCTCGGTTTCTGGGGTTCTTACCGTCCGATGTGCACCCGACAGATGACTAGCTTTCTCAAAACTTCCTGTTTCCCTTAACCGAGCGTGAATTCTTGAAAACGTTTTTGAAGTAGAAGTTGTGCGGTTCGGATAATGCTCCTGATACAAACGTCTAGCCTCATATGCATTACCGTTAGCAAGTCCGTATGTAAAATGTATGTCAGCATACTCTGCATTGGAAAAGTTTACCATTTTTTAACTAATAATCACAATAATAATAAATAAAACTATTTAACTATGCGTCAAGATATTATTTTTGACGACAGCACAAAAAAAACATTGGAATAAACTTACTAGCCTACTTGATACTTTTATTTTCAAAGAGTTCGCGAATCAATGAGAAGAAGATTGGATGCATCGATTAATTTAAATCAAAATATCTCGAAAACGGCTACTTGGGGCGACTTTTGAAAAGCATACCTTTTTCACGTAAAAATGATAGAGGAATCATTTTTTCTACTAGAAAATATGATACATACATGCACGACAAAGTTGTGACTCCCCAAAAGAGACGAAGACCTGTAGGCGGCGCCCCCTACAATTAAGGGCCAAACTAATATCAAATTTGAATTTCTCATATTAAAAAATCCCCAAATACCAATTTCCCTCCAAATATCGACATTATTTTAAAAATTATTTATGAAAAACCAAAATAAAAATAAATTTTTAACACCTTGTAGCAGAAGATTTGTAGCAGATAATAATATACTAGTAAAGGAACAATCAGGATTCAGGCAGGCACATTCGTGTGAAACTGCATTGCATTATTTATTGTCGAAATGGAAAACTGAGATAATCAATAATAAAAAGATCATTTAGACTTAAAGCCTTTGAAACTGTAAATATCTCTCTGCTTCTGAGAAAACTCGAGAAATTTGGCATTAAGGAAAATGCGCTGAAATGGTTTGAAAGCTATCTTTCTGGTAGGTCTCAAATAGTTAAATATAATAATACATTTTCTGGCAGCAACGACATACATTATGGAGTCCCTCAAGGAAGTGCTCTAGGACCAATATTATTCATTTTGTTCATCAATGACATAGTACACCATGTTCAAAATTGCAAAATGAAATTGTTTGCTGATGATACTATGATCTATTGCGAAGGAGATGTAGAGGATGTTCAGAGTACTATATCATTAATAAATCAAGAGTTGAGAAATTTGTCCATATGGCTTAATGACAATGGTTAGAAATTGAACATAAATAAAACCAAATACATGGTAATATCAAATAAATATAACTTGAACAAATTGAAAAATGTAACATCCAGCCACCATTTATTGATTGATAATAATGTTATTGAAGAAGCTAAACATTTCAAGTACCTGGGCTTCATGATAGATAATGAACTGAATCTTAAATCACATTGTGAGTATATTAAGAAGAAAATGGCAAGAAAAATTAATTTCCTATATAGATTGAATAATAAGGTATCATCTTTTACTAAGTTAACTATATATAAAACCATAACATCTCCTCATCTTGATTTCTGTGGAACATTCATATACCTGATGAATAATGAACAAATTGATACATTACAAAAAGTACAAAATCGTGCTATGAGAGCCATTCTATTATGTAGAAAACGAACATCAATAGCTTAAATGTTGGAATCCTTGAATTTATTGAATGTTCGACAGAGAGCTGCTTATAATATGCTCAAGTTTGTGTATAAACTCAAGTCAGGTTCCAACCTTCTAACTGAAGAAATAACTTATCTCCAAGAAATACATAATCACAATACCAGATCACATGCTTCCAATGATTTCTATATTAATATTGCTATTGCTGCTACAAACACAGTGTTCATCAAAGGCTTACAGCTTTACAACTCATTACCAAGAGAATTGAAAGAATACTCGTCATTTAGAGAATTCAAAAGCCAGTGTGTAAAATATATAAAAGGTTTATAACCCATCATTGTAATATCTCTCCTTGTATTATTTCGATTTTATACTTCTAATTTAACTTGTTCGTGCATTGTATTTTATGTGTTCTGTACTTTATTTATGCTATTTATACTATACTATTTTATTTATACATTTATACTACTATTTTATTTATACTATTTATAATTGAGAGCTGATGCTAATAAAGATTATTATAAAAATGAAGGCTTTGCGGACCCATGCTTATACGAACTTTTCACCTTATAAATAACTGAGGAATCGTCCTGTAAAATATCGGACACTTATTACACAACACCCTATATATGTATTAAACCCTTATTACACTATGCCTTTTTCGCGCGAGACTATTTTGTTGATTGTTTCAGGCATAAAAATAAATAGGACTGGTTCTATTTTTTTCCCTGAATCGAGGGGATTTCAAGGACGTTTGTGGAAATGTCAGGTTTGCCAACACTAATTATTTGTTGCACATAACCAACAAATAAATGAAATAAATCACACAGTTTTCGTTTTGTTTGGTATGACAGAAAAGAAGAAAAAATCCAGTACCAGATAAGGAAAAAGTTGAAACAAATAATCCAGGTATACTAAATTACTTAATCATTTAAGTGATATTTAATTTAATTGCTCACATAAGAAGTTGCGGAAAGATCCAGCCTGCGAACAATCACCAAAATGCGACACCCGCAAAACCCCCTACATTATCCTCCAAACAATCTCCTTTACCAACGCACTAATGTACAACCAATCGTCGAGAGACTGAAAAAATTATCCCAGAAGTTTGCCAACAATCAAAACAATATTCAAATTATCCAAACCCAATCCATTAGTAGAGCCCCGACAGTGAACCCAAGATTCAAGTTTCCAGCAAACACCTTGATGGAATGCCTCAACACTTTAGCAGAAAGGCCAGGAAATTAGCAAATCTCTAATTTTTGTTTTTTTTTTTGCAAAATAAAATATATATATATATATATATATATATATATATATGTATATATTTGCATATACAAAATAATGTAACTATCACTGAATTACGAATGTATAACAGGCTGAAGGACCAATAACCAATAAAGTACTTTTATTATTATTATTATTATTTGCTCACATAATATACAGTTATAACAAATGTATAGCCTATGGAAATAATAGGTTGCATTTAATTTTTTCTTTTGCCCCTAAGTGTATAACACTTGTATGTGCAAGTATCGGTTAAATAGATTATTGTAATTTAAGATATAGGTTGAGTATCTGGATGTACACTTGCACTTGCATCATACTACATTTTATACTTTGGAATTCCAATCTTATTTGTATGTCTATATCTACATTTTATCCTGTCATGTCTTGTTTGTATTCTTTTTAGTCAATATTGTGATGAGCCAAACGCTAAATAAATAAAATTATAATATATTCTAATGTGTAAATGATAATCGGTAACATAAATAATTAACCTAAAATTTATTGAGTATCTTTTAAGTGTACAAATGGCTTTCATAACAAAGCTTTGAACTTATTGTAGTTTGTACAAATATATTTTTTTCAATTTTTATTGAATAGTTTCACAGTGCTAAATAATCTTATTTCTAGAGGCATAGTAAAAAAATATAAAAAAAAAAGCGAGGGGTGCTTAATCTTAAAAAGCGCCCCATGCTTTTTTTAAATAAAATATATTTTTTTCTCATTTACATTATTAATTTATATTTATTAAAAATGTTTACACTATTCTCAATTCAAATTTATTAACATTTATTTTCAATTTTTTTAGTTTGGTTTTCTATAAAAGCGTGTTTTTTAGTTTTTTCAAACTATTATTTATTTATTTTTTAGTTCGGTTTTTTATAAAAAGCGTGCTTTTTAGTTTTTTTAAACTATTATTTCTGTAGTATAATGTTGAAATTGTTATGAAATAAAGATATCTGACATTTAAAATGTTTTCATTATATAATAAACTGGTTGAAAAGAGCTTACCTCTATTGAACATCATTTAAGATAAATGTCAATTTTCCTTATGTTCGCAGCTCTGAAATAATCATTAAAAAGGCACGGTGTGATAGTGCCAGTCATTTGGGAAAATTTACCCAACAACAAATAGCCATGAAAATAGGCACGAAAAAGACATAGTGTAATAAGAGTTTTCATAGCATCAACTATACTTACTACAACCCTGTCTGAGTTTACTAAAGTATACGATGGTGATGCATAAATTTGTTTATTTCTTCAAGTTTCGGTTTTTATTGGTCAAAAAAAAATATACGAATTGCTAAATGAGTCTTAAAAATTCACAAAGACCTTACCAATTTGTTGAATGGAAGATGCTCATTAAAAAGAGGTCAGGGAAGCATTGTGACAACTAATTTATGATTCATATTTCAGAAAATATAAGACTCAGAATAACTTCTCTATTTTTCATAACTCACCTTTTCATCACATATGACCAAGATTTTTTTGGGAACCAAACTTTCCCCTTTCCCAACTTCAAGCATTGGATAATTGTTTATAGAGATATGGATTTCGGGGAAATTGTTGGCTATTACTTCTCAATTTCATGAGAAAAAATTTAACTATGAATTTATGATACAAGTGTTAAAAGTGGCATTTTATTTTTTTGAGGAGGAATATTGCGAAACGAGCGTTAAAAACAATTTGAAATTGACGATTCACGGGAAATTCAAGAAGCTGCCAACAGATCAACTTTGAATTTGTTGCCCCTGGAAAATCACGGCAATATGAAATTGCCTATAATGAATTCATCGAATGGAGTCAAATGTAGAAAATTGAAGGCAAGTTCACTGAAAGCGTACTTTTAATTTATTACCAAGAAAAATCGAAGTTATGGAAGTTGTCAATGCTGTGCTCCAAATTCTCTATGACAAAAGGTAGATTGAAAATCAAGAAAAACGTGGATATAAGCAGTTACCATAAATTGATATCAATTTTGAAACGAAAGAGTGTTGTATATTGTAAGAAAAAATCGAAAATTCTGACAAGAGAACAAATTGTCAGATTTTTTAATGAAGCTCCAGGTGATCAATTCTCAAATCTCGAACAATAATTGTCGTCTTAGACAAAAGTAGCAGAAAAGTGTCTGACAACTTTGCAAATTCGAATTCTCAAATTACTATCGACTTCAAAGTCGCCACACAACAATTTTTTAGTATTAGACATAGTGGCAACTTCGCAATTTCAATATGTATTTTCAATATGTATTCCTTCAATGTTTTTGTGATTCAAGTTTCATGTCAATATATGTGAAAATAAATAATAGTTTAAAAACTAAAAAACACGCTTTAATAGAAAACTAAACTAAAAAGTGGAAAATAATTTTAAATGAGTTTGAAATAAGAATACAGTGATTGACAACAAATTTATTTCATCGTGGGGTGCTTGATGTCAATTGTTGTTAATATTTCATGGACAGATATTGGTAAAAGTAGAATCATTATGAAAATATCTTAAAAAGCACCCCACGCTTTTTAAGATGAAATAAATTTGTTGTTAATCACTGTATTCTTATTTCAAACTCATTTAAAATTATTTTCTACTTTTTAGTTTAGTTTTCTATTAAAGCGTGTTCTTTAGTTTTTAAACTATTATTTATTTATAGTATAAATGCAGAGTTAAAATTTGTGTAATTGCAGGAGCCCCAGAAGGGAAGGGCATAACTGAGATGAGATTCACAGAGCGAGTAATACACTTCTTTGGCTGTTTTTTGATCAAGTTCCTTATATGCTACCCTTAATGCAAAGCACCCAGATGACAGTTTTTTGCAAAATTTCAATGAGTGATCCTCAAATTCGAGCTGGTGGTCCTAGAAATTTTGAGCATGATTTTTTTTATCGATCACAGTATTTTCTATGTTAATGTTGTTTATATCACATTTCAAGTTGATGACTGGGGCTTTTGTGGTGTTTAGGGAGTTGCTGGTGCACCAGTAATTTATTTGTGACAGGTCATGATTTATAGACATTTTGGGTCTTAGTTGTTCCAGCAGAGTGTTGTATCATCTGCAAATATTGTTATGCTGCAATTTGTGTTATATCATTTATATAGAGTAGGAACAAAATGGGCCCTAGAACGGATCCTTGAGGGACTCCAGTTGTTACTGGAGAGCTTCCTGATTTGCTTACGATCGGCTAGATAGGATTTGTTCCAATTTTAAGAGATCTCCCGAAAGCAGTATTGAAAGAGTTTACTCAACAGGAGCCTGTGATTAACACAGTCAAATGCCTTGGATAGATCACAGAGTACTGCTGCAGTTGCTTCTCCCCTATTGATAGATGCATAGATAGTTTCCAGCAGGTTTAGCATAGCGTCATTTGTGTTTTTGTTGGGCTGTAACCCAAACTGTTGTTTTGATATTATGTATCATTAAGAATGCCATTATTCTTTTCTTGACCATCTTTTCCAATATTTTTGAGTGGGTTGGTACTACTCCCAGGCCAAGGCGTACCGACCTATCAGCCTGACATCCTTTCTCATGAAAACGCTCGAAAGGCTGGTAGATCGGCACATCAGAGAATAATCGCTGCAGTGCAACCCACTGCACAAGCAACAATATGCCTACCAAGCAGGAAAGTCCACGGACACACCTCTCCACCACCTTGTATATAGGATAGGGAGAGTAGTGGCCAGTGGACAGTCCGCAATGGGGGTCTTCATCCACATTGAAGGAGCTTTTGACAATACGTCATTTGAATCTATCTGCCATGCTGCGGCGCGGCACGGAATCGATCCCACCCTTATCAGGTGGATCAAAGCTATGCTATCTCAACGAGTGGTAACAGCAGAATTAAACGGGAGAACCGTAGCTTCCAAGGTATCAAGGGGGTGTCCACAAGGAGGAGTTTTATCACCCCTATTATGGTGCCTAGTAGTAAACGAGCTTCTCACAGAACTGAATGAGTCAGGACTGTATACACAAGCGTATGCAGATGACTTAGTCATGTTGGCTTGTCTAGGAATAACAGGTTCCATGAGGACCACGCCTACTAGAGCTCTAGAAGTTCTACTAGGACTACCACCTCTGCACCTTGTCATTGAACATGAAGCCATGCATGCTGCATACAGACTCAAAGGCGCAAGCCAATGGATCGGTACTGAGGCAGACCATGGACACTCAGCTATCTGGAACAGGGCAAAGGAAGGATGTCCAGTCCCATTAATGGAAAGAGACAGTACCACGCCTGTTCTGGATTTTAGGAAAGGACCAAATATAACCATCCCCACAAGGGAGGAATGGAAAGACAATGCGCCTGATAAACCCTCAAACCATGGATCAACCTGGTACACGGATGGATCAAGATTTGGGGGAATGTCCGGCGCAGGGGTCTACGACGAAGGAACAAAGAGAGAAATCTCAGTTCCCTTAGGCAAATAAGCCTCAGTATTCCAGGCTGAAGTATATGCTATACTCACCTGTGTCCAGGAAAATCTCGACAATAAAAGTCGAGGGCCTACTGCCATCTACTCGGACAGGAAAGCTGCTATTATGGTGTTAGGAGCAAATAGGATTTTATCCAAACTGGTGTCCGAGTGTAGAAACGCCATAGAAAGTTTATCGAAAACAAGCAAAGTCAGCCTCATATGGGTCCCGGGACACTCAGGTGTCCCCGGGAACGAGGATGCAGACAGATTAGCCAAGATAGGATCGGGAAAGACCCCAGTCGGACCTGAACCCATCTTGGGAATACCCAGCAGCCTGGCAATCTCAAATATGGAGGAACTGCTACAAAAACAGTTCCTTAAAGCATGGCAAGAGGCGCCAGGCATGAGGCAATCAAAGCTCCACATAAAGGGGCCATCAAAAAAAATGTCTAAAGAGATCCTGTCACTTAACAGACGGGGCATCAAGACTGTGACTGGGCTCCTAACGGGACATAATCACCTGAACAGGCACATGGAGCTCATCGGGATCACAGATGATCCCCTATGTAGATGGTGCCTGGAAGATGACGAGACATCGCCGCACATCCTCACTGAGTGCCCAGCTTTGGTGCACCAGAGGGAGATCAACCTTGGGAGCATAATTGTGAACCCAGAGGACGTCAAGGAGATTCAGCTGAGGAAGTTGCTGAATTTTGTCAAAGAAATCGGCATGCCCAGCTGATTTTCTCAGAACAAGTGGGCGCACAATGGGCCCAAATAGAGAGGCATACGTGCACGGGGTTCTTCGGAACCAGCCCACCTTGTGCGAAGAAGAAGAAGAGGGTTGGTATAAGAGAGATAGGTTGGTATAAGGTAGTTACCAGGTTCATTTTCAGCTCCCCCTTTGTGCACTGGTATTACGATAGAAGTTTTTATTTTGGCAATTATTTCTTTCAATTCATATACGTCTGTGGGGAAGAGATAAAATGTGTCAGGTGTGTTAATTTCGGTTAGGTAACTTAAAGGGTCTCTTCCAGAGTTGACGTTATGAGTAAGGTTCTGTCCTATGGAGCAGTAGTAGAGATTAATATTCATATTTGTAGCATGTACGTTGCTTGTCGTACTGAATTGCCAATTTTCACTTTAAAATCATTTCTTTGCGGATCTATCAGACGTAGTTCAACTTCCAGTGTGTACTTTTGCCAGGGAAGTAGTTTTTTTCTATCACTCATTACAAAAATAGCTTCATCATTCAAAGTAGATTTTTCAATATAAAAAAATATTAAATTGATAACAAATAGAAATGGTGGAAATTGTCATGTAAAACACTGAAAAAATGAAAAAGGTACCTCTATAAAATATTTCAAGAACTCCTTTAAATATATTAATTATTCATTCAACAAATTGACACACAAGTATGTCAGTACAAAACAAAAGTTGTCACTGGCTCTTAAGCTATCACAATTCCCAAGAAATGAAGAAAAAAAAATGTAAATCCTACCTAAAAAAGGGACTTGAAACAATGAAACTTTCAAATCTGGGCTGTTGTCTATAGAATATAAAGCATACCAAGAATAGCATCATCATCAAAACGGAAATCAGCACACCGTGTACTGAGTCCTCACGTTGGCCCCCCAGTTCGTGACCAGGTGAGAGAGTGAGAGACAGTGTGGCCCGCAGCCAAGCCAGTCTGACTCCGGCATGGGGCGGCCTTCGACCGGGTGGCGCCCACCTATAGAGCCAGCCAGGTTATAGCCAGCAGTTCGAGACCACAGACTTCAACATGGCCCCCTTTAGCCTGAGAGCACACCGATCGAGATCATCGACGTCCGCTAGAGGCACAGCCACAATGACAAAAGTGTCATTAACTCGCTAGTGCCTCTGGAAAAAAGAGCAGTGCCAATTTTACTTTTCGTTTATCACTTTCAAAATGCACATTGGTCAACAGGCTAATAAGGTTTTTTTTGTGAATAAATTCGCTCAAAAACGGAAATGAAAACAAAATAAAATAAAAGAAAAAGTACGTTAAGCTATTAGCCTGCTAATCATGTATGAAAAATGAGGATTTCATGGTTGAAGGAACAACATACCTAAACCTCTGGCTGCGACATCGGTGGCTACTAAAATTGGAGCTTTGCCAGACCTGAAATCTGGAACAGTAAAAAATTAGATTCAAGCCTGAAATGAAAAAAAAATGCCCTGATTCAATCGATATTATTTCATCTGTCTAACACACTTTAGTTATTATCTATATAAAACTACCCTGCACTGATGAAGGATAAGAACTCCGAAACCTAAAAACAGTCAGGACTGTGCGCAACTCTCCATTAGATTTGAATCAATGTATTGCCAGGAAAGTAGTTGTTTTCTGGTGGATACTCGTAACACCGAAGAACCACAGCACACCGTATAGGTTAGTAGCAGTCTTGATTGAATCCGATCATTTTTTTGAATTTGTTCTCTGTTAAATATTACAGATTTCCATTTTCTTTGTGAATGAATTTCAACCCTTTAAGGTAGTACCGCCACGAGACAGTTGAATTAGGAAATTATTGAAATTTGCATACGTATTTAACATGTGAACAACACATCTATGAAATTTTAACAAGTTTCACCATCCCGAACCCGAGATATACAGGGTGTTCCAAATTATGCACATTGCCAACTCGTATATTGATTACGATGGTTAATGGGCAAACTGGTAGCATTTCAGTGGCTTCCGATGCGAACAAACAAAATTGAAGTCGCGTTGTCATAATATTTCATAAATGATATTTTCAATGGAACACCCTATATTTTTTCATTCATTTCGATTCGTAATAACATTCTCAACAACAAAGCTCATATCACTTTTCTTCCTAAAGTGGAAAATGAGCGACTTATGTGAAAATATTTCTTTCTTTCACTAGTACAAAAAATTTCTTTGTTTTGGCGACATGATGATTACGGGTTTCACGAGTTCACATCCCAGCGCAATTTTTTCTTTTTACTGTCTTATTTTGCTATTAGTAACAAAATATTGTCATTTGTATAAGTACAAAAAATGGGTGTTTGGACAATCATGAGGTTTTATTCGCCAAAACAAAAAAAAAATTTGTACTAGTGAAAGAAATAAATATTTCCACATGAGTCGCTCATTTTCCACTTTAGGAAGAAAAGTGATATGAGCTTTGTTGTTGAGAATGTTATTACGAATCGAAATGGATGAAAAAATATAGGGTGTTCCATTGAAAAAAATATCATTTTAGGAAATATTATGACAACGCGACTGTCAATTTTTTTTTTGTTTTCGGCATCGAGAAGGTTACTAAAAATGCTACCAGTTTGCCCATTTAACCGAAATCGTAGCATCAATAATAACGGAGTTGGCAATGGTGCCGACTTAATTTGGAGCACCCTGTATATAATTGAAATTGATTTAATTAACACGTAACATATGGACCATGCATAGGCAAACAGCACATTACCGTTAGTACTAAAATTAAGAAGTTTATGAAAAACGAGAAGGAGCTAGAGCAGGATATCACAGATATTGTGAAAAAAAATCAAAGTGATTGACCATCTAGTTTGACAGATATAATAAAAAATACTCTCGTTATTCAAAATAGTCCACCTGGAAGCGCACATCCTAAAGTGGGGGTCGTAGAGAAATGCGGATGTGCCAGGAGACTTTTTAAAGAAGGACGGGGGACCATTTGAGGGACTGAACGCGAAAAAAAAACTCCTTCTCCTAGTTGACCCTATCGATTTTAACGATACCCCCCTTCCCCCCAAATAAAAAAAATCAAAAAGAGTACTACTAAAAGTCCATTGAAGTTTTATCCAAAAAGAATATTTTTTCCCATGACGTATAATTTCTAGTGAGGGGGGGGTCTGAATTTTTTTTTTTGCTGAGTTTTTTGGGGACATCATATTTTTGAGTCGCCAACTTTCTATAACGAAGAAATTTTCTAGAGTCGATTGGGGGGGCAAGTGCCCCCCTTCAAAAATTTTTTTTTTCACGTTTCAAATCGAAAAGTTTTTTGAAATTTTTCGATTTTGTCAAAAATAATTTCCTAATTCAACTGTCTTGTGGCAGTACTACCTTAATTCACATACATTTCAAGTTAGTACTTATACAAAGTCAGATTTTTTTCAACTAGTGTAGAAAATTATTATATGATTTACAAAAAAAACCAGCTATAAAAAGTTGAATAGAAGCGTATTAACAATGAAGGTACTGATACTTTTATGTAACACTATTATGCTAAAAATGTTCATAAACAATTTCTACAAGTTTTCTTGCAATTTACTCAATCAATGAAAATATATTTTATTGTCTGAAGAACGAGTTCTTTTCGACAAAGTGTAAAAAAAGTAAATACAATGAAATTGTTAAAACAATTAAAAAAAATATCAAATGCACACAAAAAAATAGTTAAAACAGTACAAAACACTTGAAAAAACAAACCAAACAAGTTGAAATTGGATTAAAAGTTATAGCTACTGAGAATAATGTAATTAAAGAGACTGTTAATACAGATTTGGAAATAACATCGCAGACCATAGGTTTTACATTGGGTTAGAACGAAAGGTACTCAAGCCAGTGGACCAGCATGAAATATAAAAGATATACACGATGGCTAAACAAGTATTTAACAAAACCACTGTAGAATATTTCCCCTTCCTACTGTCACGGTCAAAGATTAATAGGGGAGAAGGTAGTCGCAAGATCGAGAACGAGATAAAATCCCATCCGATTCTAGCAATGCCATCAGACACAATGATCCCCCTATACAACTTTGATAGACCTCATGAGTTCTCCTCTTGGGCAGAGACGAAGGGAGGCAAAAGAACGAGAACTCACAAGTGCCAATCTACAATGGTACATATGGTACACAGACATATGGTACACACATATGGCACACAGACGGCTCCAAAACGGAAGACGGAGTTGGGGCCGGAGTACATGGAGTACAACCAGAATTTAACCTTAGTGTAAACCTGGGACAGTAAACAGAGACAACATAATAACTCCCTGGACATAAAGGCTTTGAGGGAAATGTCAGAGCCGACCTTCTGGCAAAAGAAGGCACTATGAAGGAGTTCATAGGATCAGAGCCCTTCTTCGGAATAACAAAGAGTAGAACCAAAGAAGTGTTCAGACTGGACCAACCGGAAAAAACGCGAGTACTGGTATGAAACAGTGGGACAAGTCCACTCGAAGGTATTTATACCAAACCCTTCGAAAAAAAGAACAGCAGCCCTGTTAGAACTGAATAGGAAAAACCTGAGGATTATAACGGGTTACTGACAGGTCACTGTAGACTGCGAAAGCATCTTCAAAGAATCGGACTTGCAGAAAGCGCAGAGTGTCGCTTTTGTCAAGAAGAAGAATAAGAAGCAGCAGAGCACATCCTGTGGACGAAAAAGATTCTACCGTATGGATTAGAGCCCAAAGACCTGGAAAAGGTATCACCAAACGTCATCATCGACTTCGTCAGAATCGCCGGACTTGAAGGTGAACTCTAATTTAATTAGGATCGAACCACAATAGAAGGGGAGTTATCGCCCCACTCACAAAGAACCTAACCTACTTCATGCCTCGAGACATAGCACAATTTACATTGCAGCTTTCACTAGCAATCACAATATTCAAAGTTGCGAATGTAAGGTAAGCCCATAACGATTGGAAAGACACCGAGATGGCTGAACGCGCTATCACTCGAGGCAAACAGTAGTAAAGGGAAACATTCTAGAGTGGTCCAGTTAAATACTTGATTATCCATCAAGTGTATCTGCTATCTGTATCCATTGTAAATCCTACAGCCCGCGATTTTATTTCCGAATCTGTATATCAGTTTCACTGTAGGTTATCTATTTGCATTCCTTGTGCAAAAATCAATTATTATTATTCGTTTTTGATACCCAATAAACATTTGACAGTCTGAACTGATGAATTGAGTTTAGGGAAAGGTACTTACCCTGTAATACCCAATCTCTCTCTTGTTGAGTTTTATCTCCATGTATACAAACTGCTGGCCACCTAAAAAAATCCCTTCGTAGTACTATTTATCTAGTTTTTTGTTATGGCCTAGATATTTATATTAAATCTACCAAGATGACAATTTTCCAATATACAAAGAAATATTAAAGTATACATTACTAACCCATCCCGTTTCATTTTCCTTGTGATATCATCAACTTTTTTCTTGGTCTCGATGAAAATAATCGTCTTATTTTCCTTTTCGGCCATAATCTCTTTCAACAGCGTACTCAGTTTGGTTTCCTTCTCATATTCCTGACAAACATCAATGATCTGTAGGATATTATGGTTTGCAGACAGCTGCAAAGACCCGACGTTGATCTGAATGTAATCTTTCAAAAACTCCTGTGCCAAATTTTGAACTTCCTTGGGCCAAGTAGCCGACCACATCAAGGTTTGCCTGTCCGGGCGGATTTGTTCGATTATTTTCCTGATTTGGGGTTCGAAACCCATGTCGAGCATTCTGTCTGCCTCGTCAAGAACGAGGTACGTACATCTTTTCAGATTTGTTCTGTTACTTTCTAGAAAATCAATGAGACGACCTGGGGTGGCAATAACTATTTCTACACCGTCCATCAAATCGTTTGCTTGGGGGCCTTTGGGGGCTCCTCCGAATACGCAGGTGCTACGTATTTTGGAAGTTTGACCAAAATCTGCAGCCACCTGGAATGTATTTCAGTAAAATTAGCGTGACAGTGAAATTATACCAGATTAAAATCAATAAAATGTGTCAGCAACCGTTTAATTGAAAAAAAAAAAAAAACATTTATTGTCTAAACAGGAAGAACCCAATTACAAGACAGTTGAAAAGATGAAGCAAGTTTCATTTAGAAATAACTAAGCTAAATATATAAAACAATCAACCTGTTCTTAATACTACGTTTGCATCCCTCTGTATTGCCTGTATTTATCTGAATATGTATTCTCCAACTGTAACTTCTGAACTATCTTGTATTTATATTTATACTAATTATCCTGTATTTGCTTTCCTCAACTTGTAATATTAATCTGTCTTGTAATTGGTATTTATCCTGTTTAGACAATAAATGTATTTTTTTTTTTTTTTAACTAAAACTAAAAGGTACAAATTACATGTGTGGGAACGATAGAAAAAATTATAAAGTTAGTATTTACAATATGATTGTGTTCACTGCACTACATGTAGAAAATTCAATATTTATTGGTAAAAACAAATGAATATCACTTCATGGACATCAAAATATTACTGACCTGCTGAATTTGTTGAGCTAGTTCTCTTGTCGGGGCCAGGATCAAAACAATAGGCCCGTCCCCCCTTTGAAGTCTCGACTGATTGTTAATGTGTACTATAGCGGGCAAAATATAGCTCAGGGTTTTCCCAGATCCCGTTGAAGCAATACCGACCATATCCCGACCCGACAAAGCAAGGGGCCACCCTTGAGACTGAATCGCCGTAGGGTTCTTGAAATTCATCTTCTTGAGCTCGTTCATCACGTAATCAGGAAAACCGGCTTCCTCGAAAGACAACACTGGGTCGGGAATGGTTTTTCCTTTGAGAGATATTTCCTGTTTTTTCCGCCACTCCTCGATCTCATGATATTGGCGATTGGAAACTGAACTGTGGGGCACGTAGAAATCTTTTTTGAATGGCTCTAAGCGACTCATGTCCCATCTAGGCTTTCGTAGGTTTGAACCTGCAGCATTTCTTCTGCCGCCACCCCCTCCACCATATCCTCTGTCACGACTTCGAGATCTTCTACGATCTCTGCTCCTCGATCTGAAATGGAGAGTTTCATTTTGACAGAGATATTTTCATCGAACAATTGCCGATGGGTGAATATTTCCTGAATAAATTTAATGTGTGAAATACATATTGATATTTGCACAACATACAATGAAAAAAAGATCAATTTTGTCTCCAAATCTTTTTGCAATATGTGATAGTCAATAACACGAAAAACTTTCAGATCATTGGCAAATAATAAAATTTGGCTCCCAATACTCAATCCTATATCATTAATAAACAGGGAAAATAAAAGAGGAGTCAGGTTGCTTCCCTGGGGGGCGCCACTGGTAGCATTGTATTCAACAGATTGGTGACTTCTATATTCAACAGACTGAGACCGATTTGTAAGAAAGGAATAAAAGAATTGCAATAGGTTGACATTGGGTATGGAGTGGTATTATGTTTTATTAGTAATTTCAGGGAAGGAATTCATTTGACTTTTGAATATTTATTGACACTGTTAGATATTTTTGATGTACAGGGTCTAATCATTATTCTAATATATAACAGTTTTTCCGCCGCTTAAAATCGACTGTAAATAACAATAAAAATATGGAAATCTTTAAATGAAATCAAAATTCATAAATCTAAGCGTTCAACAGGTTTTCTTATTCTTGTAGAACGTCGTAATTCAGGAACGGCAGGAAGTCGTCCAGGTCCAATATTCGTCGATGAGCTTGGTATTTCGTTTAGTATATCTGTCCTTGGTAGTTCGAATGGTGTATTGTTCATTTGTGAAACTAATTCTCCACAATTTGAATTTTCCGCTTTATTGGTATCAAGATTAGTTTCATGTAGATTGCTTGGAGAGGGCTCTGCATATAATACTCTCCTATATTGATGGGTGTTGATCATCTGCTGTTGTGGTAGGTTATCATTGGCAGGTAATGGGTGTTGTGATAGGTCAGTGGCAGTTAATGGGCTATCTAGTGTCCTCTCTTTGGGAACTTGACATAATTTCAATTGATTGAAATGACGCTTGATAACATAACCGTCATCTAACTTGATCAAATAATGTAGTCTTCCAAGTTTCTCAATAACGATGCCATACTTCCACAATTTTGATCCAGAATAAGTCAAAAGTGATGGGAAAATAAGAATATGCGCAGACTATAAAATAACTGTCAATAATCAACTTCAGAACAATAGATATCCCATCCTCGTCGCCAAATTATTATGTTTTATTAGTAATTTCAGGGAAGGAATTCATTTGACTTTTGAATATTTATTGACACTGTCAGATATTTTTGATGTACAGGGTCTAATCATTATTCTAATATATAACAAGTGGTCTAACTTGTCGAAAGAAATCTGTATATACTGTGTCTACCTGAAGCTGATTATCTAATGCATAATTTGTTGTTTGAGCAAATGTTATTGAATTTGTAATCAAAGATCTTTTTGGTATAAAGCCTTGTTGTTCAGGAATTATTATATTAGATTCATATTTTATTTATTTATATACCAGAGGAAATTGCAATTGTTTGTATTTTCGATTACGTGACGGGGCAACTTCTATTGAAAGAGGTGGGCACATTTGCTTTTCAACACTTTAGGAAAACCCGGCAAAACCTACAGCACAATCTTGAAATAATTGACAGATTCCATTATTGCTTACATTGATATTTACACCATATCTATGGTGAGACTAACATTCTTTGGTAGATCCTCATTTTTATGTGGCTCAGAGCAGATTAAGTATTTGATAATTCTTCGTCTGAAATTGACGAGGTTTTTTATCTCCTTAATTTTTCTAAGAATGATATTATAAAATTCCACACACTTATAAAAACTGACTTTTTCAAGGAGGGTCTTATGTAGAGGGAAGGTAAGATTATCTTTGTGCCTTGTATCATAAGAATGGGTAGATAATGTGCCATCTAATAACTGCTTATCTTTTAAAACAAAATGTACACATTCAGATAAGTATATGCCCGGTAGAGTTAACAAATTTAAAGATTTGAATTTTCCTCTACAAGAGTCACCAATTTTAAGATTTCCCAGGATTTAAATAATTTTTTTTTGACTTCTTGTATGTGCGAACCACCCCAAAGTGCCTCATAAAGATTAATGGAGTCTGGAAACAGTGAAGTATTTCTGCCATGTCGAAAAAGAATACAGTTCGTTTGGGATGTAGGTATTCAGTACTAGAGCATTGTTTTGGAACCAATTTACAATATGTTCTGTGGCATTGATAGTTTTGTCATATAATATAAGTCTTTTTCTGCTATAAGCAAGTTAGTTTCATCAGCATATGAAGTTAAAGTAGTAGTTGGGTCTCTCACAATATTTGTCATATCATTTGCATATAAGATAAACAAAATCGGACCAATTACGCTACCGTGTGGTATACCCATAGCAATTTTTTCTTCATCTGAAAAATATGACTTTGTATTATGCTTTAAGCAGCATGCTTGTAGTCTGTTGGAAAGATAAGATGTAAACCAGTCATGAGCTACTCCGCGAACACCCATTTTATATAACTTGCTCAGAAGTATTTGATGATTCACCCAGTCAAAAGCCTCCGACAAGTCCAGAAATACACCATGAGCAATATAGCCATTGTCCAAATGATTAAGTACCCTCTCAATAAAAGTGAAAATATAATATATTATGTAGCTTTGGAGATATTCTATATAAACAAATTTCAAAAGCCTTTCGTAAAATTATTTAGTAAGGTAATGGGAGCAAAGTTTTTCATGTAATTTATATTGCCCATTTTGAAACTAACTGGGAAGGTCTTGTTTTAGGTGCAGTATTTAAAATTGTTTGGAGAGGTTTAGCTAGGTGTGAGCACAATCTCTGACAACAAAACTTGTGATTTTATCATAGCCACAGGTCAATTTTTCATAGCTACCACCTCAGTTTCATTGAAGGATTTGATACTAATATCAGGTCTGTTTGATGTTAGTGGTTCATTAAAAATCAACATATGCAACTAAAAAAAGGTTGCAAATCCATTAATATCATTAGGATATCTGTACTCGACATCCTTAAAATAAAGAATTCCGGGAATTCTAGTATGTCCTCTTTTATTCTGTAGGAAGGACCAAAATTTTGATAACACGAGAATAAAGCTTTCCACTACAATTGGATATCTTTCTGTATATCAATTCAATTAATAGTCGAGAAATGATTAAGAAACATTTTTTTAAATGCGAATGCTTATAAACAGTATTTCCTTGAGTAATAAAGACTGCACCACTCATTGAAAATGACTTTTGCTTGTAATTGTAATTCGATAAGAAAAAATCGATTTCCGCAATTTATATAAACATTCACCTTCTTCCAGGACGTCCCCTCATCCTGTTGGCAGAAATGTTGCGGTGTTTATTGCACTACAGATATCGGTTTCCAGGGATTAATGAGTCAATTGAACTGTAGAAGCGATGTATCACAGATATAAATATTTTTTCTCTGTATGTCGCGGATTATAAAATAGCAAATATCACTCCACCGAATTTCACAAAATAACAGCGGCCATTACAAAGGGTACTCTAGGAAGCAGTGTTGCCAATGTAAAATGTAAAAATGCCAATTTATCAAATTCCCCAATAATCCAAGTAAAATTCCCCAAATATGGGGACAAAAATCTGCTGATTCCCCACAAATTCCCCTCAAAATTATTTTAAGAAATGAAACAAGTTTCAACTATCTAAATAATATTAATTTTTTATCTTTCATAACGTTACATTTTTCCATATGAGGTTAGGTTGGAAAACAGAGAGCGTGCATCAAGCACACTCAACTGATACCTCGCCTTTTCTCCAGAACAAATTTTATGTATATAGTATAGTGAGATACCGTATCTTTATTTTTTGGAAAATAAAGACCTTTATTATTATTATATTTTTGTTGCAAGCATTTTGCTCGATGGGTCAAACTTGACACTGCCGCCCAGTTTTTTAATCCCTTTCCTCGTTGCCATTAAAGATATTACAGTTTTTACATTTTTATTTATAAGGATACTAAATTTTCGCTCGACCGAAACGTTCGAAAACGGCAGTATCAGCAATAAGGACATCAAAATTTTTATGTTTGGGAACAAGAATTCTTCCGCAGCGTTTTCAAGGCGAAACCCCAGTAATATTCAGTATCAATGTTATCTTCATGAAGTTCAAGCTCAAGCCCATGTTGATCAAAATCCAGCATAGCGTGAGCTCGCTATTCGTCATTAGTTTGAATTTGAAATAAATGTAAAAGCATTATAAGATACACAAAAGTATTTTACGATTTGTGAAAGAATAGAGAAAATATATTCAAAGGTGGTGCAATGAACAGTATTGAAATATGTAGAGTCGTTGGTTATCCATAAGTAACCTAAACAATTTTGTTGAAATATTTATGTATTTGGAGTTCTTGAAGAAGTGTTCCGACCCGGACTATCGCTATTATTTAACGATAAAATGTCGAAATCCCCACATTTTCCCCGCATAATGCCAATTCCCAATAAATCCCCAATCAACTTGAGATTCTCCGCAGTTTGGGGAATTCCCCACAAGTTGGCAGCGCTGAAAAATTACTCACTTTCAGCTGCTGAAAAACCTTAATCTAGACTGCTGATCCCGTATGATGAGAATTCATCCAATTACAAAATATCAAAGAGCTTTTAGAGCATGCGCATAATGTGCCTATATTTTGTGCCTATGAACAAAATGGCTCCTCGATAGATGTCAATGTCGGAAATGACATTAATTGGGCTTTCTGCGCTTTGCGCAGACACGTTCACGTAAATTCTATTTGGATGAATTTTTCGAGTAGTGGGGATATGACCTCTAGCGGTCTAGATTAAGGTTATGTCGGTGGCTGAAACCCTCACATTTTCGCGCCCAAATTTGAAATTCCTCAAAATCCTCACGTTGATGAAATTAATAAAAAATATATTTTTCATTATTATATTATTAATGTAAACAATGTACAAGAAGCCACTTGATTCAATTAAAACACAGTTTATATGCCTTCTTTATTTTAATAATAATCAGTATGAACAAAAAACATTACACTTCAACTTAAAAATAAATAGAAATATAATATAAATCCAAACATCTATCAAAGAGAAAAAAAACAAATAATTTTTCTTGCATTATCACAATTTTTATTTTTGTAATGAAAAAATAAATATTTCTCTAAACTTAAGGAACTGTTGAAGAAAACTCAGTGTCTGCATTATCACAAGAAGTAACTGATAAAATAATCAACATGGCTAAAAACAATAAAATAATAGAAAAACTATACACGAATCTTATAATAAATGAATATAAATAAAATATTCAATGACTCTCTTTCAAACATCCATATTAATCATTATATCAGTAGCTTTGAATTTTACACACCCACCTTCTTTTCTTATAGCCTCCTGTGTATATATCAGTGCTCTGTAGGGTTTCAGTTTTTAGTCTGTTCCTCTTATCTGTTTTCAAATATTATTCAAAACACTAAAATCTCTATCTCCCTTTTTCCCTATTATTTAAAATAAATTTAACGGGTAGTACCCTATTGGGGGTTTACTGTTAATCCTCGCAAAACCCTAACATTTGAACAAATCCTCACAAATTACCCACTGCGGTGTAAAACCCTCACAATGTGAGGAATTCTTCACATATTGGCAACACTGCTAGGAAGCCTAGGAACCAGCAATGGAGGACTTCGGCTAAGGTTCAGTGATACCACAACAAAAATTTTGGCCTTAAATCTAGTGACACATTTTTTGGCTATTTTTGATAATTTTAAGATAAAGTACACCTTCTGATACCCCAAACCAATATTAAAAAAGTGCGGAATTGTTGAATTATTTAGTTATTTCATAAAACACAAATGTTTAGGGAATTTGTATTTTTATAGTGATTATTTTTTCCTGGAAGGCGCCAAATTCAAAACTATAACATGAATAACTCGTACGTCGTACGACTTTCCACTGTCCTATGGATATTAGAAAAAAAAATAATTGACTGAGCAGTGTTGTGAAAATTGTTTAATAGACTTTTGGTATCTACCTATTAGTTTTTATTAACGTTAAAATGGTTGATCGCTGTTATAAAAATTGAAAAGTGACTCCAGAAAGCGTTATAAAGAGCGAGTTTTTTCCCTTCCCCAAACCAAAAAGAGATTTGTTAAAATGTCTCAAGTGGATTGAACTCTGTGGAAATGAAAACCTCCTTCCATAAAAAATAAACAGGAATGCTTATGTTTGTAGCCTACATTTTGAGGATAAATGCAAGAAGAACCAGTACCATTTTCCAATCTGCAAGTGTGCGAAAATGTGGCTGAAGGAGAAATTATGGTGTGTGAAACTGGTGAAATCTCAATAGACAGTGTGGAACAGAGCAATTTCAACTAATAACTCCCAACATCTTTCTGAAACCCCTGATGACTTGAGCAACATCACTGCATAATGATGAAGACATTTTAACTGAAAACTCCCAACATCTTCCTGACACCCCTGATGACACCACCACAGCTAATGATGAAGAAATCTGCTACGTAGAGTCTTATACGCAGACTTTGGAATGTGCTCCGAAGGCAAACATATTTTCATACAATAATTTGAAAAAGAATTCAAAACATTTCAAATATTTCACAGGACTTGAATTCTGGCATTTTGAGGCACTCTATACTCTTTTAGATGAAAATATAATGGACAAGCTTGTATATATCCTTATAAAAATTATGAAATGAAAGGAAAGAAAGCAAAGTCAAAAATTGAGTAATCGGGATAAATTAGCGTTAACGTTAGTGCGAATTAAAAGGGGATTCACATTAGATGAGTTATCATTTTTCTGCAATTTGAGTAGAAACTAAGTCTCCGTCACTACATCATATACTTGGATACAGTTTATGTTTTTTAAAATAGAAGGAATGAAAAAAAATATATTTTCCAGTGCCAGAGATATTAAAGACGTTCCTAAATGTTTCAGAAATTTTTCTGGCGACAGTATTACTTTTGTTATAGATGCCACAGAGTTGTTGATGGAAATGCCTATTAGAAATTTCAGGCAACAAGGAAATACCTTTTCTTATTATAAACATAGTAATACAATTAAATTTCTTGTTGCAATTTCAGTAACTGGTGCAGTGAAATACTGTGGTGAGGGTTATGAGGGCTTTATTTCTGTAAGATATTTATTTGAAAAGAGCGATATTAGACAGTTGTTGATGGAAAATGATGTTATTTTAGCTGATAGATGAGGTTTCATAATCAGGGATTTGTTAGATGAAATGGGAATTAAATTATATATCCCACCTTTTATGATGGGAGGCAACAACGGACAGCCGAAGAAGAAATAATAACTAAAAAAATTGCGAAAGCAAGAATTCATGTTGAAAGGGCTATCTATCTAATTAAATCATATAAGATGTTTTCAAAGAAATATCCCATATTACTAATGCCCATTATTTCGAATATGTTTGCCATTGTTTGCTTTTTAGTAAATTCGTAACTTGAAATAAAAAATCCATTAAGTATCTTGAACGCTATATTTAAATGAGAGTTTAAACAAAACGTGTTGGTTTTTTATTCAAGAGGTACTAGAAAGGACCCTTAATCACTAAAAATGGAATTGCACACCACTTGTAGACATTCTAAACTTTCCAGCGATTCACACCATTATTAACACAAGAAAAAATATTCTATCTGAAGATCATGAAGTCTGAAACTTTGCAGACACTATTGACATGCAATAGGGAGCAAAGGACCAAATGAATATTTTTAATGTTTTTGGCAAAAATTATCTATAAATTACATATTTTGCCATATATAAAAGTGTGTTAGAAACGTCAATGTTCTAATTGCTGTCGAATATTTTTTTTTCAAGAACTGTAGCGAAATAGCATATAATAACTAGCAGGCAATATATCAATGAGCAACAGGTTAGGTTATTCCTCATTTGGTTTTTTCGCTTTAGCGTAACTTTTCACATTTTACTAGCATACTTAATTTTTTGTTTAGTTTTTTTATATTTAGTTTTAAATAAACTTATTATTTTTGCTTTTGTTTTCCCTTTCGTAACTTTTTTCGAAAATATATAAATATCCACATTTGGATATATATCAAATATATATTTTCCTTACATTATTCCTTTCATAATTTTTATAAGGGTACACAAGCTTGTCCATAATATTTTCATCTAAAAGAGTATAGAGTGTGCCTCAAAATTCCAGAATTCAAGTCCTGTGAAATATTTGAAATGTTTTGGATTATTTTTCAAATTATTATATTAAAATATGTTTGCCTTCGGAGCACATTCCAAAGTCTGCCTATAAGACTCTAAGTAGGAGATTTCTTCATCATTAGCTGTGGTGGTGTCATCAGGGGTGTCAGAAAGATGTTGAGAGTTTTCCGTTAAAATGTCTTCATCATTAGCAGTGATGGTGCTCAAGTCATCAGGGGTTTCAGAAAGATGTTGGGAGTTATTAGTTGAAATTGCTCTGTTCCACACTGTCTATTGAGATTTCACCAGTTTCACACAACATAATTTCTCCTTCAGCCACATTTTCGCACACTTGCAGATTGGAAAATGGTACTGGTTCATTTTTGCGTTTATCCTCAAAATGTAGGCTACAAACATAAGTATTTCTACTTATTTTTTATGGAAGGAGGTTTTCATTTCCACAGAGTTCAATCCACTTGAGACATTTTACCAAATCTCTTTTTGGTTTGGGAAAGGGAAAAAACTTCACTCGCTGTTTATAACGCTTTCTGGAGTCACTTTTACAATTTTTATAACTACAGCGATAAACCATTTTAACGTAAATAAAAACTAATAGGTAGATAACAAAAGTCTATTAAACCATTTTTACAACACTGCTCATTCAGATATTCATTTTTTTTCTAATATCCATATGACGAATTTGAGAATGGAAAGTCGTACGAGATATTAATGTTATTGTTTTGAATTTGGCGCCTTCCAGAAAAAAATAATCACTATAAAAATACAAATTCCCTAAACATTTGTGTTTTATGAAATATCTAAATAATTCAACAATTCCGCATCTTTTTAATATTGGTTTGGGGTATCAGAAGGTGTACTTTATCTTAAAATTATCAAAAATAGCCAAAAAATGTGTCAGTAGATTTAAGGCCAAAAATTTTGTTGTGGTATCCCTGAACCTTAGCCGAAGTCCTCCGTCCTGTGTCGCATATATGATCTAAGGCAAAGATTATAGTTCTACTCTTTGTCTAAGGTCAAAGAGTAGTTCATAGAACAATAATCTTTGCTAAGGTTCTGTTTGGTCATGTCGCGTTCGAAAATTCCACTACATTCACTATGTTACCACAGAGTAGAAATACACAGAAAAGGCTAGACAAGAAACAAGACTAACAAAATTAGACAGAAATGGAATCCTATCTCAACTTGAATGCCCCGGGAGAACTGTCGGAATAATGATGCCCTTCTTTACCTCCATGTGGAATGATTTCGTTTGTTATGACACAGAATTGCCAACTTCGCAAAATCTCAAAATTAACCAGGAAATTCCATAGAATTGTAATTATAATATACTGACATATTATAATTACAATTATATGGGAAATTCAAGGATTAAATGAGATTATACTACATAAAAAAAAACAATTTAGAACTGGCAACTGTGCCTATCTCGAGTCCGAGGGCAAAGATTAGAGGTTAGGTTACTCTACTCTTTGCCGAGGGCAAAGAAGCGGCGAACCAAACATCAAAGGAATGGGAAAAAATATTTCAAAATATATTTTGTCCATTGTTATGCTACTGAAAGAAAAATAAATATTCAGGTACAGCCAAAAACCAAAGGAATAATAACATATATATAACTCACATAAATATTTAAAATTAATAAAAGTAGGTATGTAATCCCAATATACACTTACAGTTTGAAAGAAGATAGTACCTACATATAAAGACATTTAAAACTTTCACATGACAAATATAGCTAGTAAGACAATTTTTACTTTTGAAGTAGTTGGTTTATCATTTTTATTTTAAACTGTTGGAGAGTTTCAGAGCCCTTTATTTCATTTGGCAAATTGTTGTAAGCAATGAATCCCTTGAACATTAAAGTTTCAGTATTGTAAGCCTTAGATTGACTAGTCACATGTAAGTTATGATTACTTCTGGTACCATATGTTGATGGATTTGATTATTGAAAGTTATAAATTTATACATCATTTTAAAGATATAACTGATAGTTAAATAAATGAGTCTATTTTCTATTGACAGCCATTGTAATGTTTCCAACATTGATGAAATTGGTGGATGTCTGTCATCTCAAGGTAATTCTCATTGCACGATTTTGGAGTTTTTGTAGTGATCTCATTTTATTAAGGTCAAAAACATATACTAAGGTAGGGCAATATTCAAAATGAGGTTTAATAATAGTGTTGTATACGGTAATTCTTGAAATCATACTTAAATGCTGAGATACTCTCGAAAAAAAATTAGTTTTTTTAGTATTTTTTTCTGTATATAATTGAAATGACTATTCAATGTTGAGTGATTGTCAAGCATAAACCCTATAGATATCTAAACTCGTGTACTAATTCAATTTCATTATTTTCTATTTTAATGTAAATTTCATTTATATTAATTTGTCTGTATTTAAATGGTGTAGCAATTATCATCCCTTTTGTTTTATCAACGTTCAGTTTTAATTTGTTCATTTTAAGGTATTCTGTTATTATATTTAAAGAACTATTAATTTTTTGTACTACTATTTAAATCTTTATCAGTTACTGATATTAAAGGTGTCATCTGCAAACAAAGGTATATAGTCACATTCATTATATTGATTTATATCATTTATGTACAGAAGGGACAATAGTGGACCCAGAATGCTTCCTTGCGGGACTCCATGTTTTACTTCTGATGGAACTGAAAATGAATCGCTAACTTTTGTCTGTTGTTTTCTGCCTGTAAGATAGTTGTTCATCCAATTGAGTACTTTTCCCACTATGCCATAGAGTTTCAGTTTTTCAGCAGTATATTATTATTATTTATTTATAAACGGGGAAATCCCCAATTCGGTTAATTACATATGCAGATAAACAAAGTAAATATAAATCCTTTATACTAACGAATACTAATACTAATGCTAAAGATACTATTACCAAAAAAAAAAAAATAGGACAAAAACAATTCTGACTGAGTTAGGTAAAAACAGATGAATATTTAACCAATAAGATCTGTCAATTGAGATATAAATGCACTACGAGTATCAAAGAAATCAAGGGAATGGTTATACTGGTTTGCTAGACTGCTGGATCTCGAAATGAATGTGTGTTGCCCGTAATTGCTGGTACTGCTAAAAGGTTATGGTTTCAAATGCTCGTCTTAAATCAAAGAATATAGCCACAGTATACATATTTTTTCTACTCATATTATTCTTCCATTCAGTAACAGTCAACTGAATGGCTGACTCTCATGAATGATTGGATCTAAAACCAGATTGATTCATAAAAAGTATATTCTTTTCATTACAATATTGTAACAGCTGTTGATAAACTACTAGTTCTAACAATTTTTCAGCACAAGGTAATGTATTGATAGGGCGGAATTCACTGCATTTATTTGTATTAGTTACTTTTTCAGTTGGAGAAAGAACCTTTTTCTAATGAAGTATTTATAAAATGACACCATACATGACCAATTACTTGAAAACTGCTTTTTATAATTTTACTGTTTATTTCATCAACATGCTAACCTTTATTTACGTCATTTTCCTTAAAGGAAATTAATTTTAAGGAAAGTATTTATTGAAACAATCAGCTATCTCATTACTGTCTTTTACATTTTCTGTCCATCCTGCTCAAAGTGTACACCATTAAAGAAATAATTATGTTTTTTTCGGGATTATTAAATTTTTTGAGGTTTTTCCACATTTTTCGACAAACCTGATCTGATTATCTCGTTTTGGGTTTTAGGTCATGCAGAACTTTTTGTCATTAAACATTTTTTTTTCGTAAAACGAATAATAAAAAAGCGTTCCATATGGTGCCGACTTAATTGGACACGCTGTATATATATATATATATATATATATATATATATATTTAATTAAGAACAATATTTCCTTCTTTTTCAGCTAAGGCTAATAATAGTAGAGCTTCTTAAGTAGAGGAATTTATGGCAATCAATGATAATCACAGTATTCATTGAATGAATGTGGTTTTTTGTGGAGGAACAACATTTCTTGACATGTTTTTTGGGTAACCTTCCACAGTCTGAAAATGAAAATATAATCAGGAAAATCTATACAAGTGTAGAAAGGGCAAACTGATTAGTTCACCCCGATAAGTTATTGCGTTCACCAAATTATATTTCCTATAGAAAAATTATTCAATTTGTCAATAACTTGCCGTTTTCTGAATTTGCCTATCAAAAAATGTTTTTAAAAAATTCAAAAGATACTCATCTATATAGTTTTTGCTTGACGTTTCGGGGACTATATCTGCCCTTTCTACACTTGTATAGATTTTCCTGATTATATTTTCATTTTCAGACTGTGGAAGGTTACCCAAAAAACATGTCAAGAAACACAGTATTCACTTCTGAAATGTTTTCGTATGGTTCGTCGCGAAATAATCGCTTAAGTGTGCAAAGCAATTTCGCTGACGCGCCGCTAGCGGATTTTCCGCTGCGGAACTTTCGCAACGCAAACGTTTCGCGCCGGTGTGGAGGATCCTTTAATGCTACGCTACAAGATTCTGATTGGTTAGAGCTTATTAGTACCTCCTACTCAGATAACGTTTACTCTCTTTGATCACCGGTCACCATTTCAAAAATGAAGTTTCTTTGTCGCTTCCGTTCTCCCTACCCAACTCTCTCTCTATTTCAGTTCCCCTATTCGTCTGTGATTTGTGATTCCGTATTCGTATTCATTTACCATGATCATTTCGTTTGGGACGGTCATTTCATCAAGGTTCACAAAATGGAGGATGTAGTTTGGATTGTAGTTTGCCCGTCGAAAGTTAATTCATGATTATGTAGACTTGAAAAAACCATCGATTGATAGGGTGAGTAAAAATTTCTCCACATACGTTTTATTTGAATATTTTCGGTGATATTTTCTCGGAATTTTCAATGGGATATATAAAGGTATGTTCACTAGCTGCCACCTCGGGGATTTTATTCTATAAAAATGAATCATTTCAAATGAACTTAATTTGCTTATTTTTTCGTGTAGTGTAGTTGAACGTAATTTTTTATATTGAAGCTTTTAATGACATTTTTATTCCCTAGATTCTTTATAATACCGCGTGTGTCTTAATTTTACGGTACAGTCAACTGAGTCGACTAAGCTGCATATAATTTCTTGAATCTGAATTCGATAAAGATATTTCACGATTTCTGTTATTTTATCCATATGAAGTGTGCCTGATATTTGCTTTTAGTAGGTATAGTTTTCCCAATATCAATTGCAGAAGCTTAAAAAAGTTTTGCTGCGAAATCCTTTGAGCAGCAGTGGCGGAGATAACTAATTTTATTTAGATATTTTGATATCCTAAAACGTATTTCGATCGGCACACACCAAGACCACAGACGCTACTGGTTTTTAATCTTTCAGAGCTATTAAAACACAAATATAACGCGTGATTTATGACCTCCCATCGTATAGACACACCTACAAGCATTGATGTCCGACTTGATTGGCCCAGACGAATCGGTTGTAGAACAGACGGCAGTCACTCAAGTCCACGTTGACCAGCGGGCTCTTTGTGCCGACGGAGAATGTATATAAGTAGTACAGATTATTTTTCGTTCCGTTTCTTCGCATATACGCTCGTGTTAGCGAAGTGAGTTTTTATTTGCTCCCTATAGAAACAGCTTCTGCAATTGATATTGGATGGACTATACGCATTTGCCTCAACTTTGTAAACTGCATTACAAATGATGATAAATAGGTGATGGAAATGAGGAAATAAGCAATTCTTCTTATGGGCATCGTCCATAACCCCTTCTGAATGAAAAGTCTATCTTGAATATAATTTATTGAGATATAGTTCTTAAGAAATGAATCATCAAATACTCATAATGGACATTTTGCTTATATTTCCTGTTTATTGATACTGGTCATTGAAACTAAAATGTCCAATAAAATATTCTTGTACATAGTGCCAAAATACTTTTGTTCATTTCATTTTGGTTTTCCCAAGCAAGATACAATGTTATAGTTATTCTAATCCCAATTGGAATGGCAATATAAATAAGAGCACTACGAGGAGTGTTCATATGCATGGCCTGGAACGGCAATAAAAATAAGAGCACTACGAGGAGTGTTCATATGCACTGCCTGGCAAATGGGAAATTTATATACTACCAGTGTTTTTACTTTCAAAGCGTTCCTGGTACAATCATAAAAAAGTTCAGTCGTGTAGAAGAGAATTCCTTCTCGAAACTTTTTATGTCTGTCCAATTGGGATTGGAAATACTATACATATAGGTAGATTTTTTTTATAAAATTGTAAATTAAGTTTGTAATAGACTGCCTAAGTCGTGACGTCCGAGACGATGGGCGGGGCTATGAACCTTTCCATCGATAATGCAAATGTCTGTTTAATGCCCATTAAGGAATTTTTATTTATCAGTTTATTCCTGTTTGTGTTGTAAATAAGGGTGGAAATATTAATATTTTGTTGTATTGGGGCCAAATTTATGGGTTATTTAAGATAGTTGAGGTTATGTCGTTGTTTTGTTCTAATTAAAAAATAAGATAGAGCTACTTTTACTGGCATTTTTTTGTTTTGGAGCATTTCAAGTACACTCTATCTGACATTTTATCCCCCTGTGGCAATAACAAGTGGCAGAGGTAATATCAGCTGATTTACAGTGTGATATACAATATAAATATGTAAATTATATATTTTATCTTTTATGCTAGCATGTATTTCTTCTCTGACAATCATCAAATTGCATTGTATTGCAATGGTTGGATTCCAGTTCATTTTCTCCTTTTTTAATAATTTTATTGTCATTTTCCAGGAACTCGCTAATGCTAGAAAGCTTTAAAACATGTTTTGAAGTCATTCCAAGCTAGAATTCTGAAAATAAAACGAAATATTTAAGCAAAATATACAGAATATCAAAACAATGACATTACCTCAACTCTTTTAAATAAGCCATAAATATGTTATAATTTTTACCTCTCTACAAAATATCATACCTACTTCGACAAAATATTAGTATATCCACCCTTATTTTTCACACAATCACGAATAAACTGAAAAATAAAAGTTCCTTATGGGCATTTAACATGCATTTGCCTTTTCGATGGAAAGGTTCATAAGCTCTTTCCCTTTTATGACTTTGTAGTCCATTGAATCCTTTCAAAATACATTTCCTTTATTGTAATTTTTTTTTCACAGTCAAGATGTTCTTGTACAATCTGACCCTGCAAAGGGCCACTGCCATCATCCATGCTGTTCACGGCAACTTCTCTGGTACTAAAATCCAAGAAATTGCCATTTCCAGAGGCAAAAGCTTGGAACTGTTGAGACCAGATCCGAATACTGGAAAAGTCCATACACTACTCACTGTAGAAATATTTGGCATCATCAGATCTTTGATGTCGTTCAGACTGACGGGTGGTACCAAAGATTATGTAGTCGTTGGTTCCGATTCGGGTCGAATGGTGATTTTGGAATATATCCCCCAGAAAAATATTTTTGAGAAAGTTCACCAAGAGACATTTGGTAAATCTGGTGGTAGACGTATTGTTCCTGGCCAGTATTTAGCCACAGACCCTAGAGGTAGAGCCGTTATGATTGGAGCTATTGAAAAGCAAAAGTTAGCCTACATATTGAACCGAGATGCACAAGCTAGACTCACAATCTCCTCCCCCTTAGAAGCCCACAAAAGCAACACCCTCGTCTACCATATGGTGGGGGTTGATGTAGGTTACGATAATCCCATTTTTGCCTGTTTGGAGATAGATTATGAGGAAGCGGATTCTGATCCTACAGGAGAAGCGGCTCAGAAAACGCAACAGACTTTGACGTTTTATGAACTTGATCTTGGTGTCAATCACGTGGTTAGAAAATATTCCGAACCCCTCGAAGAACATGCCAACTTTTTGGTCACGGTACCGGGAGGAGATGATGGACCTTCGGGTGTATTGATCTGTTCCGAAAACTACCTTACGTACAAAAATCTCGGAGAACAGCACGATATTCGTTGTCCGATTCCTAGACGGAGAAACGATTTGGACGATCCCGAAAGAGGAATGATATTCGTCTGTTCTGCCACTCACAAAACTAAGTCTATGTTCTTTTTCCTCGCTCAGACGGAACAAGGCGATATTTTTAAGATTACATTGGAGACTGATGAAGATATGGTTACTGAAATTAAGCTGAAATATTTCGATACTGTTCCTGTGGCGACTGCTATGTGCGTTTTGAAAACTGGGTTTCTCTTCGTGGCATCCGAATTTGGAAACCAGTAAGTCACTCATTTTTATTTTTCGTTCTTGTTCTTTTGATTGTCTTTTGGAATGCAATTTTGTACTTTCCACAGGGGCATAGAGAGAAAATCTGAAATGCTCCCCCCCCCCTTAATTTTATGATCTTACAATGATCTTCAACTGGTAAGCACAATTGTAAACTATAATATCACAGAATTATTATTATAAAATATATATCGTTAGTCATTTACAAATTACTGAATAGTCATGCTCCGGGCCATGGGAAAAAAGTCCCCGAATCCCCCTCTCTCGTTGGGCCTGACTTTCCACAACTGTCCTGAAATCTTTGAAGTATGAAAACACAGTTGAGAAGGAAAACATTCTGAACTGAAAATTGAATAGGATTTTTTTGTAATATCAAAACTATTTCCCGGCTAAAACCACGCTGTACATTGAACTTACTTCATTGGGTAAAGGAACCTAACTCAAAAGAAAAATTCTATCAGAAGTAGTTCAATATCCAGCTTGGCTTTAGCCGGGGAAGTAGTTGTTTTCTGTTGGATATTATAAAAAATATCTCATTGTCGTGGATTTTTCAAGTTTTAAAAAAAACCTATTCAATTTTCAGTTGAGAATTTTTTCCTTTTCAGTATTAACAGAGGTAATCTTGAACGCTAGAAGATAAGTGACTAAAGTTTATCTTTCTTTTAGTCACAGATGATTCCACATCTGATTTTATGAACACCCTGTTCATAATTTCGAACAAATCGAAAAAGCAGTGTTCTTAATTGCATATAAATCCTTTTTCATAAGAATGATTTTCACTTGAAGATCTCATTTTGTAGAATTTGTACTTTGTTCCTAGGTTTGTTGGATAAAGTTGGACCAAGGATATTTTCTTAACATTACTGTAATCAATGCCTGGAAATTCCAGAGTTAATTTTTGGTGGTTTGAATTTGTACTGCAGAGATAAATGATCATAAATATGAGGGCTCATGTGGGAGAGCTTGATACTTTAAAATTCCCAGGATCCAATTGTTTCTATTATAGTAAAAACAGGTCTCTTAATAGACATACAGCTTTTCAATGAAGATTCCTACTTTGCTGTTTTCTAATACACTTCTTAGGAGCCATTGTCGAATAAGCTTTGTCTATTATTGATGCTAAATTTCTTAAATCAGTTAGTTGAAAGCATTTTTTTCAGCAGTGATAAGAGCATTTCCTCAACAAATTTAAAGTCTTTATATTATCACGGACACTGCTTGTCTGGTTTTTCTTAACCAACTGAGAAGGCCAGTTAGTTTTTATAGTGTCCAATATAAAATCTTGCACATAGTACCAATCTATATACTTGTGGTAGTTTGGCCTCCACGCTTGAAACAATCTAATCATACAGTGTGATCCTAAAAGCATGCAACAAACTTGAGACATACTGAACATTATGACTCTTGATTGGATTTGTAATTGGGTTCTTCCTGTTTGGACAATAAATGATTTTTACAAGCTTTATATTGGCTTCACTTGTATGTTTGTTTGTAACCGACTCCTTTGGACTTGATTTTCACCCACTTCCAGACGTCCGAATGATTTGAAATTTGGCAGGTGTACATAATGCCGGTGACAATGCATTAGGAAAATTTTTGTGTGAAAAAAAAACAAAATGGCGGCTCCAATATGGCGGACGAGTTTTGTGATTATGGTCCGATTCGCTTCAAAATTGATATCTGAGGGTTTTCGTGGTCGGAGATTGATTCTTTTGTCAAAATTGAAAAATTCAAGATGGCGGCTCCAAAATGGTGGACGAGTTTTGTGATTATGGTCCGATTCTATTCAAAATTGGTATGTGGGGGTTTTTAGAGTCGAATATTATGATTCTTTCGTGAAAATTGAGAAATTCAAGATGGCGGCTCACTGTATATATTGACAACGTTAAAATCTTTGAATGACTTCTAAAATCGAGATTTGACTATTAATACAGTTGCACACATTAATGATTTGGAAAATAATTACAGTTACTAATAGTAATCACGGAATTAATAGTAAATTAGAACAAATAATAGTTTAAAAAAATTAAAAAAACACGCTTTTATAAATAAACCAAGCTAAAAAGTAGAAAATAAATAATAGTTTAAAAAAACACGCTTTTTATAAATAACCGAACTAAAAAATAAATAAATAAAAAAAACAAAAAATAGAAATTAAATTTTAATAAATTTGAATTAAGAATAGTGTACAAAAAATTAATAAATATAAATTAATAATAATGTAAATAAGAAAAAAATTATTTTATGTAAAAAAAAGCGTGGGGTGCGTAATCTGAATCTTAAAAAGCACCCCACGCTTTTTTTTAAATAAAATAATTTGTTTTCTTATTTACATTGTTATTAATTTATATTTATTAAATTTTTTTACACTATTCTTAATTCAAATTTATTAAAATTCATTTTCCATTTTTTTAGTTTGGTTTTCTATAAAAGCGTCATTTTTGGTTTTTTTAAACTTTTATTTTATTTTTATAGAAGCATTCAAGTTAATGAATCCTACTGATAGTTTCATTGAGATATTTATTTCTCGACGTGTTTTCTGATAATTTTGCTTTTATCCGGAATCATCCACAAAGCATTAATTACCTCTGATAAGCATCAAATACCAACTTTATTATCTGTGAAATCAGCACCAAGAAAGTTTTCCGTTTATTGCAAATCTTTGAAACACTGCCTAGGAGAAATCTCGATATTTTGATATTTCAATTTTCAGCTATCTCTACCAAATCGCCCATCTCGGTGATGATGACGACGAGCTCGAATTCAGCTCGGCCATGCCCCTCGAAGAGGGAGATACGTTCTTTTTCGCTCCGAGACCTCTGAGAAATCTCGTCCTGGTTGATGAAATCGAATCTCTCTCCCCGATTCTGTCTTCCCGCGTGGCCGATTTGGCCGGCGAAGACACGCCCCAGTTGTATATGCTCTGCGGAAGGGGCTCCAGGTCGTCGTTGAGGGTTCTTCGACACGGTCTTGAGGTATCGGAAATGGCGGTGTCTGAGTTGCCGGGAAATCCCAACGCTGTGTGGACGGTGAAACGGAGAAGTGATGGTGAGTATTTCGAATAGGTATGATTGTAGTTTGTGCTACGTACTCTGTATATTAGTACGGTCAGGTTTATTGTGGGAATGTTCCGTGCTTTCTGCGTTAATAGATTAAACTAGATTACATTCTAGATATAAGCAGCAATTTTTGAAAGGAATGTGGGCTAAATGTTTTTTTTTCTAGATAATTATCATTTAGAGCTTGGAAGTATTTTATAATAACAATGCCAGTAAAATATTGAAATAAGCTATAAACTCAAATTTGAATAATTCTTGTATCTCTTTGGTATCTTGTTATTGATATTTTATTACAAATTAATTCATTTTAAAACCTCAATTTTTTTGATACTTGAATTGAAATATTTAGGAAGCAAAGTTTTTTTTTGTTAAATTTCTTCTATAATAATAATAGTTCAAACAAAAATTAATAAAGCCTGGTCAGTTGAACATTTATCAACACCAGTGCTTTTTTTATTTCAGATCGCTGGCTCTGGGGATTGACTACAACTGTTAGGTAAGTGTCAAGATTCGGATCAACGGGATGACTTGTACGGAGGTGAATTTTGCGCAGCTTTTGTCAAATTCATATTGCAAAATTCAAATTCTGGTAAATATTAAGGTAGTCCAGCTTTCTGAATATAGGTAAAAAAGACTTTTCTCATGTGTTTTCGCCTCCTGAACACGAATCCGGAAGAAAAATGCGGCAGTCTCATACCAGTTGGAACACTTTACTTTTTATTACACCCTTTATATTAGCTTCACTTGCATGTTTGTATCCGACTCTTTTGGACTTGATTTTCTCCCACTTCCAGACGTCCGAATGATTTGAAATTTGGCAAGTGTACATTATTACGGGGACAACGCAAAGAAATTGTGTGAAAAAAAAAATGGCGGCTCCAATATGGCGGGCGAGTTTTGTGATTATGGTCCGATTCGTTTCAAAATTGGTATCTGAGGGTTTTCGTGGTTTGAAAAATTCAAGATTGCGGCTCCAAAATGGTGGACGAGTTTTGTGATTATGGTTCGATTCTATTCAAAATTTGTTTGTGGGGGTTTTTAGAGTCGAATATTATGATTCTTTCGTGAAAATTGAAAAATTCAAGATGGCGGATCACTGTATATATTGACAACGTTAAAATCTTTGAATGACTTCTAAAATCGAGATTTGACTATTAATACAGCTGTACACATTAATGATTTGGAAAATAATTATAGTTAACAATAGTAATCACGGAATTAGTAGATTAGAACAAATAATAGTTTGAAAAAATTAAAAAAACGCTTTTATAAATAAACCAAACTAAAGTAGAAAATAAATAATGGTTTAAAAAAACTAAAAAACACGCTTTTTATAAAAAACCAAACTAAAAAAATAAATAAATAATAGTTTAAAAAACTAAAAAACACGCTTTTATAGAAAACCAAACTAAAAAAATATAAAACAAATTTTAATAAATTTGAATTAAGAATAGTGTAAAAAAATTTAATAAATATAAATAATGTTAATGATTTTTTTTTTTTTTTATTTAAAAAAGCGTGGGTTGCTTAATCTGAATCTTATAAAGCACCCCACGCTTTTTTTTTTAAATAAAATAATTTTTTTTCTTATTTACATTATTATTAATTTATATTTATTAAATTTTTTTACACTATTCTTAATTCAAATTTAATAAAATTTATTTGTTTGGTTTTCTAGGAACTTTATTGAACCGAACCAAATTCAATTCAATAGGCTGTCAACCGGAGTCCTTCTGCCTATGATTTTTCCAGGACAAAGAAATTTCCAATAACTTTCCTAAAAATCCTTTCCTTAAAAACATACTCATTTTTATTACATAGATTATTTAATATTGAATCGATATTCAATCGATAATGTTTCCCTTTTCATCATAAAATGAGTAGGTTAAAAAAATTCCAAGGAATTTTAATTCAATAAAAACACTGTCAACCAATTTTGCTACGAAGGAGAGATGAATGTAATCTGTGTGTTCGTAGCCACTTTCAATGACGAAGCAATGGATAAAGTGTTTTTGTTTGCAAAGAGATATAACAAGTATCGATGATACAAAAGTTTTCGATATCAATCATTGACATGATGAAATTTTTGTCCGTGTTTCACCTGAATCCTTGTGATTACACAATACAAAACTGAATAAAAAAAAATCAAGGAGACCTTTTTCGAATTCATCTTCTCGAATGCTAGAATTCCGTTTGTTTGTTTCAGATGAATTTGACGCCTATATCATTGTGTCGTTCTTGAATGCAACTCTGGTATTGTCTATCGGAGAAACCGTCGAGGAAGTAACTGACAGTGGATTTTTGGGTACGACGCCCACGTTGTCTTGCTCTGCGCTCAGCGACGATGCTCTAGTTCAGGTATAAATTTCGTCGCTAAAATTTTCGGCATTGTTTTTTTAAAGCTTGTTTTTTTTTTTAGGTGTATCCGGACGGTATAAGGCACATTTGTGCCGACAAGCGTGTCAACGAATGGAAAGCCGGGAAGAAGAGTATTGTGAAATGTGCCGTCAATCAGCGACAGGTGGTGATTGCTCTCTCTGGAGGGGAACTGGTTTACTTCGAAATGGATCCGGTAAGTTAACATATTGAAATTACTAGTGTTAACATCCCTATTTATATAATAATGAAATTAATTGATGAAAAATACTCCGGGGTAGCATGGTTACTCGTTTTGCTGATTGCTTTTCATTGATCAGTTAATCTATAACCGTGCGATATCGAAACTTTCTTGTCGCCTTTGATGTGTCTCTGTGGCATATTGAAGTGAATCAAGATAGGACAATGAAATTAACATTCTAAGTATATTTAAAGTATGAAATGAATTCATCAAATTACACTGTGTACAAAGTTGGTGCTAAAAGATTAATAGCAAAAAAAGAGGCATAATTGTCACCTATTTTGGATTCCAGTGTGGTTTTTTGCAACAATTTTTTCTTAGTGTTTGCTTCATAATCAAATTTAAGCTACGATTGCTCCCCCCTTTGATAACATAAAATCTAGAAATATCCTCGCACAAAAATAGAGTTCATGTATATCTAAGCGTGGGTCCGGCTCAAAGGACCAATTTTCTTTGTCATTCAATATTGGAAGGATGTAAACCAGTAACATCATTTAGAATAAAAGTCAGTGTCACAAACCAAATGAAATTGCACATTTAAAACATAGAGTTCATTTATATCTAAGCGTGGATCCGGCTCGAAAGACCAATTTTCTTTGTCATTCAATATTTGTCATTCAATATTGAAGGAGAGGATGTTAAACCAGGGTAAAAGTCAGTGTCACAAACCAAATGAAATTGCACATTTAAAACATACAAGTATCATTGAGCTCTTTCTTCTAGGAAATTATCCATTAAAATAAAAAAGGCTTCGTGAATATCCAAGCACGCATCCGGCTCGAAGGAACACATTTCTTTGAATTTCCTTGTCATTCAATATCGGAGATTATGCGAAAATAAATAATGACTTGCTAGTCAAATAATTGAATTCTAAAAAATTCCATTTTTTTTTTTTTAGACTGGTCAATTACATGAATACAAAGAGAGGAAGCGAATGAACTCTGACGTTCTCTGCATGGCCTTGGCCAGCGTACCTCAAGGGGAGCAAAGGTCCTGGTTTTTAGCTGTCGGCTTAGCCGATAGCACCGTAAGAATCATATCTCTAGATCCCAGCGACTGTTTGGCACCCAGAGCTATGCAGCCGTTGCCGGTGTGCGCTGAATCCTTGTGCATCGTTGAGATGGGTTGTACTGAAAGGGACCCGGACAACGCTGCCGCAGCCAGTACTACCAGTACCTTGTATCTGAATATAGGTGAGTACATTACAAGCTATTTAAAAAAAAACCATTTGAAATATTTTTAATTGTTGATTAGGCTTGCAAAACGGGGCATTGCTCAGAACCGTTCTCGATCCGGTCACCGGAGACTTGACCGACACGAGGACCAGATATTTGGGTTCTAGGCCGGTGAAGCTGTTCAGGATACGAATGCAGCAATCTGAAGCAGTCCTTGCAATGAGCAGCCGTTCTTGGTTGAGCTACTACTATCAAAGCCGGTTCTACCTAACTCCCCTGTCTTACGAAAGTTTGGAGTATGCGTCCGGTTTTAGCTCGGAGCAGTGTCCGGAAGGTAAGTCTAAAAATAATTATTGAATAAAATCAATTCTCAAACTTCATTCATTCAGGTATCGTTGCGATTTCCACCAACACCTTGAGGATCTTGGCTCTGGAAAAACTGGGAGCCGTCTTCAATCAGGTCTCTTTTCCATTGGAATACACCCCGAGAAAGTTCATTGTCCACCCGGAATCGAGCAACTTGGTTATTTTAGAAACGGAACACAACGCTTACACGGAAGAAACGAAGAAACAACGGAGACTGCAGATGGCTGAAGAAATGAAAGAAGCCGCCGGTGAAGAGGAGCAAGAACTTGCAAAAGAAATGGCCGAAGCCTTCCTGAGCGAAGATCTGCCGGAGAGCATCTTCTCTGCCCCCAAAGCCGGACACAACATGTGGGCGTCCGTCTTGAGGATAATGGATCCCGTGCAGGGGTCGACGTACAAGTTGATCCGTTTGGAACAGAACGAGGCGGCGATGTCGCTCGCTCTGGTGAAATTCCACAACCAGCCAGAACAGCAGTGGTTCCTCATTGTGGGCGTCGCCAAGGATTTCCAGCTGAATCCTCGGCTGTGTAACGTCGGGTTTTTGGATACGTACAGGATCGATATTCTGGGTAAGGAGCTCGAGCTGGTGCACAGGACGATTGTGGACGAGGTGCCTATGGCGTTGTGCGGTTACAACGGGAGGTTGCTCGCCGGGGTGGGGAAGATGCTGAGGATGTACGATATGGGGAAGAAGAAGCTGTTGAGGAAGTGCGAGAACAAGGTGAGCTTGATGGGGCGATGATTCCGATTTTGCCAGTTTTTGATTGTGGAAATAGTTGTTGATTCAGGACGAGCCTGAAAATATTTTTTTGTGGGGGTGTTTGCCATTGGAAGTCTTCTTCTTTCAAAAGTTTTGTGGATTCATCGTAGAGAGGGGTAGCAAGTTTTTTCTGGGTGTCTGTGCATTTGGTGTATGTCTCACTAATCTGGTCTTTGGTAAAAATTTGTCATCTACTCGTGAAAGTCTATACAGGGTGCTTCAGAATCTGACCGACAAACCGATTCCTTACTTCATTTCGAGCTGAAAAGTTCCTATCAACTGATGGCCTGATAAAATAATTAATAAAAAACCTTTTTAAAGACAAGCTTTTATTCAAATGCGCTTAAAAGTAAAAAATAATTGCTTTGGATGTGCTACGCAGGTTATTCCGTGAGTTATAGATTTACACAAAGTTATTAGTTCGAATACAAAAGCGATAAGCTTTTGAATCTATAACTCACGGAATAACCTGCGTAGCACATCCAAAGCAATTATTTTTAACTTTTTAGCGCATTTGGATAATAATTTGTCTTTAATAAGGTTTTATTATTTTATTTTGTGCTTTTTAGTAAGTATGCCTTAATCTGTGCATTTTTGTTATTGCATTGTCATTATGAGGCCTTTTTCCTGTTTTGTTCTGAGCTATCTAGTTTTTCAAATGAGGAGACCATCTGAAGATTAACTCGTCAGCCATCCTGGAGCTTCCATCTTCAATTAATGAATTATGTCAAGAAATCTATAATCTCTGACCCCAAAAACCCCGACAATTTTCAATAGAAATGACAGTCCATTATCACAAAACTTGTCCACCATCTTGAATTTATGAATTTTGACAAAATAAATTCGTAATCTCCAACCCCGAAAAAAAAACCACATACCAATCCTGAATAGAATCTGACCATAATCACAGAACGTCTGCCATCTTGGAGCATTTTTTATTTGTCAAAATTCATAATCTTCGACCCCAAAAACCCCTACATTACCAATTTTGAGTCGAAACAGACCATTATCACAAATCCCTTCCGCCATCTTAAAGCCGCCATTTTGTTTTTTCTCTAACAAAAATTCCATAATGCATTGTCATGGGAACTATGAACACCTGACAAATTTCACGTTAATTGGGCAACTAGAGTTGATCAAATTTAACTTGGACAGGTGAATCTAAATAAAAGCTTGTAAAAAGCGTTCTTTTTTTTACACGCTTTATATTAGCTTCACTTGTATGTTTGTAACTGACTCCTTTGGACTTGATTTTCACCCACTTCCAGACGTCCGAATGATTTGAAATTTGGCAGGTGTACATAATTCCGGTGACAATGCATTAAGAAATTTTTGTGTGAAAAAAAAACAAAATGGCGGACGAGTTTTGTGAATATGGTCCGATTCGCTTCAAAATTGGTATCTGAGGGTTTTCGTGGTCAGGATTATTCTTTTGTAAAATGAAAAATTCAAAATGGGGACGAGTTTTGTGATTATGGTCCGATTCTTCAAAATTGGTATTGGGGGTTTTTGGGTCGAATTATTCTTTTGAAAATTGAAAAATTCAAGATGGCGGCTCCAAAATGGTGGACGAGTTTTGTGATTATGGTCCGATTCTATTCAAAAGTGGTATGTGGGGGTTTTTGGAGTCGAATATTATGATTCTTTCGTGAAAATTGAAAAATTTTACGTTAATATCTTTGAATGACTTCTAAAATCGAGATTTGACTATTATAATACAGCTGTACACATTAATGATTTGGAAAATAATTACAGTTACTAATAGTAATCACGGAATTAATAGTAGATTAGAACAAATAATAGTTTAAAAAAAATAAAAAAACACGCTTTTATAAATAAACCAAACTAAAAAGTAGAAAATAAATAATAGTTTAAAAAACTAAAAAATACGCTTTTATAGGAAACCAAACTAGAAAAATAGAAAATAAATTTTAATTAAGAAGTGTAAAAAAATTTAATAAACATAAATTAATAATAATGTAAATGAGAAAAAACATTTTATTTAAAAAAGACGCTTTTTTAAATAAAATTTTTTTTTTTTTATTATTAATTTATTAAAAATGTTTACACTATTCTTGATTCAAATTTATTTTTTAGTTTGGTTTTCTATAAAAGCGTGTTTTTTAGTTTTTTTAAACTATTATTTATTTTTATTTTTTCATTTACGGATAAACCATTACATTTAAAGTTTGCAGTTGGAATATAATTTACTAAATTTAACTTATGACTAAGAATACGAAACTATACAATACATACGAATAAGTACAATACAGATATAAATATAAATAAAATGCAAATACTATACGATACAGAGGAGTGAAAAATGGATGGGAAAAGGAAGCCTTATGTTGTTTGATATCTGTGACACTTCAACCAAATTTGATCTTTTTTACACGGCTTTTGATGGCTTCCTAACTTTGAGATACAGGGTGTTGAAAATATGAAAATTAATGGATATCAATATTTTTCCTATGATAGTTTTGAAGAAAAAAATTGAAATCGATAATTTTTTCCTTCTTTCGACACCCTGTATCTTAGAGAGGATGCATTTTAAGACATACGTTGATGGGAACTTTTTACCTCAAAATGAAGTAAGGAATCTCCATACGGAGTTTGTCGGCTCATTCTGTCTCCCCCTGTAGGCACCAATAATAATAATAGATGGATCTGTCATCTTGGATTTTTTTAACAAAATGACGAACATAAATTTCTCTTTATACTGTTTATTTATGATGATAACAAAGGTTTTCTGATAACGTGTTGAAATCCTGCAGTGCTGATCATAACCTCGACATAGCCATAAAGCATTTTGAAGGGTTCCGTACCTTCACGTTGTTTTTTTTTTGCAGCACATTCCCAACGCCATAGTGAACATCCAAGCGATGGGCAAACGAATATTCGTATCGGACGTCCAAGAATCCGTGTTCATGGTGCGCTACAAGAGGGCGGAAAACCAGCTCATCATATTCGCCGACGACACCCATCCGCGCTGGATCACCTGTACCAGCGTCCTTGACTACGACACCATAGCCACCGCCGACAAATTCGGAAACGTTTCCATACTCCGCCTGCCGCCCAACGTCAGCGACGACGTGGAAGAGGACCCGACCGGTCACAAGGCGCTCTGGGACAGGGGGCTCTTGAACGGCGCCTCTCAGAAGGCGGACACCATATCGACGTTTCACGTTGGCGAGACAGTGACGTGGTTGCAGAAGGCGACGCTCATACCCGGAGGTTCCGAGTCTCTGATCTACACGACGCTCTCGGGGACGGTGGGCGTCTTGGTGCCCTTCACGTCTCACGAGGATCACGACTTTTTCCAGCATCTGGAGATGCACATGCGGAGCGAGAACGCGCCTCTGTGCGGCAGGGATCACTTGTCGTTTAGGTGTTACTATTTTCCAGTAAAGGTGAGTCATTTTCTCATGCGTTTATTGTGGTCGATGGTGAGGAAACGGTAGAAAAGGGCACGATTGGGCGGCATTTCTTGGAATCCATGTGGCTCGTCATTTATTCATGCATCGAATTCTGCTCTCTTTGTCGGCGCGACTATGCTATTTGAATCTTTCAAATGATAATTTTATCATATGATACTTTGGGTTCCAGTTTACGCACTTCCATGTGCATATTTATTTACATGTTTATCCTTAATCGGTCTTCTCACATTTTAAGTTATCTGGTATATAATTTTTAAATTATTTTTATCTATACAACTATTCATAAGGTCTTGATAATTAACGATGCTGGTTAAAGGAAATTATATTGAGTTATGATGATTTTACTTTCACATGCTAGACTTATGATTGTGAAGTGATTAAATATTTATCAGTCTGAATTTATTTCCTTGTTGGCAAAATCAAATCTGTGAATAGGGTATGTTATATAATGTGTGGGTGATTTTCTTTTTCAGAATGTAATTGACGGTGATATGTGTGAACAGTACAATTCTTTGGAACCTAGCAAACAGAAGAGCATCGCTGGTGATTTGGATAGGACATCAGCTGAGGTCTCGAAGAAACTTGAAGATATCAGGACCCGTTATGCTTTCTGAAGTTTTAGAGTTATTTTTGTATTATTTATCCTTAAGTTAATTTTGTCACAATAAACCTGGTTTATTGAATTTTGTTGGTTCATTTCTTATTTTTTCCGCTACAAGCAGGAATTACTGGTCCCGGCAGGCGGCATTCATAAGTCGATTTTTTTGGATCGCCAAACTAAAATGAAGGCAGAGTGAGTCTTTGTTTTTGACTTTGATACAATTATAACAGTTTGGGGAACCCAATTTGAACTCTATTTGACCTTCACTTGAATAACTTCCCCCAAACACTAGCGCCAATTGTGGTTGTTTCAATAATATTGGTAGATCATACTATTTCTTACAACCCAAATATGAATTCAACTCACTTTTAATGTGATGTTTCAGTAATAATTTAAAATACCATGATAATAAAAATGGTAGTACAACATATAAACGAAGGCAGATGAAATTATAGTCTACAGTTCGAAGCAACTAGCGGTAAAAGTTTGAACTGTGTGAAGTAACGATGCATACGTCCATCAGAGGCGCTAGGAGTACGTGTTTGAATGCGATGAAAATACTGGTGTTTTCAAATTATTAAAAATAACGAAGATAGATGAAATTGTAGTCAAGATGTCTAAAATCCCTGGTGCTTGTACTTATACCTGTAGAAGTTTTATGATCGACTTGGCCTACTTGATAATAGAGATTACTAGCGTGTCAGATGGCGCCAATATCGTTTTAGTTTAAATTCTGTAACAGGGTATATTTATTTCATCAGCTTTGTTTTTGAGACGAACTGTTCGCGGGTTCTAATTCTAGCTTTGCTATTGGTTGAAAAAAGACATCTGTCAAATTTCACCAATAGCAAAGCTAGAATTGGAAGCCCCTGAACATTGCACAAAGAAAGCACTGTCGTGTTGTTTTTCGTATTTTGTACCATTTGAATTTGAGGTTAACTGCATTTTGACAGACGGAGAATTGGAAATGAAATTGTCATTAAATTGCAGAAAACATAAAATTCAATGCATACAATATGATGAACTATGAAAATATCATTATTAGTCAATTTGTCAAGATTTGAACTTGCTTTTGGTACTGAATAGAGGCGAATATTCGAATCTGCGGCATTATCCTGTCCACACAAAATACAAATGTGGCTCATTCTACAAAAAAGTATCCTTACACACTAACACTACCTGACGCACTAATGAACTGATGAACGAGTGATTTTTTAAAGAACAAACTCAGGAATAAGCTGAGCAAGATTTCAAATCGAAGAGATGGAAAACGCATAGATACCGATAAAACACTGAACATTATTTCATATAAGATGCTGCAGATGTCAGAAATTGAGTTCTGACATTAAGCGAGAATATAAACAAACATTTTTGGATGGCGCCATCTAACACAGAGGGAAGCTCTGTTGAAGTAACAGGTGGTGTCCCCTCGAAAATCTAAACAATATCGAATCAGTTCATTCGCCAGGGTTTTTAGACATCTTAATTGTAGTCTACAGTTCGAAGCAACTAGCGGTAAAAGTTAGAACTGTGTGAAGTAACGATGCATACGTCCATCAGAGGCGCTAGAAGTGCGTCTTCGAATGCGATGAAAAAAAACTGGTGTTTTCAAATTATTAAAAATAACGAAGATAGATGAAATTGTAGTCTACAGTTCGAAGCAACTAGCGGTAAAAGTTTGAACTGTGTGAAGTAACGATGCATACGTCCATCAGAGGCGCTAGGAGTACGTTGAATGCGGTGAAAAAACTGGCGTTTTCAAATTATTAAAAATATTGAACATTTTTTCGATTTCCAAGTTTGTTACTAAACTTTCTAGGTGGTAATCTTTATATGCAAATCAAATTATTTTAGATAAGGGGCACATGCGTGTTCCCCATTGTTTGACTTTGGCTGTATGGAAAATCGCAAATTCGATTTATGAATTCAATTACTTTTGATGCGCTTAAATATTTCTTATATCAAATGTGTCATTCATGGAGATTTTGTAAAATTCTCTTTCTGTGTCTACTGATGGAGAAGAAAACCCCTGCATTCAAAATATCTCTTCAACTGAAACACAGAGAGATCTTCCAACGACACTACATCCTGAAGAACTGCTCCTAGAACATCAATGAGGAGTAAAGTCGTCATTTTTTGTGGAAAAAAAGATTGAATAAGATAATACATAACACAATGATAACAACGGAAGTCAAGCAACAAGAGAAAGAAGATGGCATCATAACAGATGACGTACGAATCAGATTGGGACAAGCACCAACACTCGAGTTATAGACACAAAATCCCCTATTAATATAACTCTTTCTATGTACAAAAATATAATCACTTTAATACTAAAAATAAATGATCCAGCATATTCAACCCTGATGAAATATAGGGGAGTGCCGCACAAGTTGCCAACTTCAAAAATACCTTCAAAATTTTCTGCCTCTCCAATTGTAATCATTTCATCAGGGTTGTGTAGAGAATCACGAACTGAATTTGCTTGATCATTTATTTTTAGTCCCAAAGTGTTTATATTTTTTAGTTATATTAATAGGGAATTTCGTCTCTAGATCTCGAGTGTTGGTGCCTGTCCCAATCTGATTTGTGCTTTCGACTGTCATCTGTCAATATTTTTTCCCAGAATATTGTTTGTGCTACCAACTGTTTACATATTTAGACAGAAAATCTCTATGAATGACACATTTGATACTAAAAATTTATAAGCGCTTCATGACCAAAAGTAATTGAATTGGTATATCAAATTGGCGATTTTCTATACAAACAATTGTCATTGGAGAGGCAGAACTTTTGAAGTTTTTTTAAGCTGGCAACTTGTGCGGCACTCCCCCTATTGGAGAGGCAGAGAGAGGTTTTTTGAAGTTGGCAACTTGTGCGAAACTCCCCTATTCCGAGTGCGTTCCAGAATTGCCAATTACCGGGTTTTTTCCCGAAAATCAGAAATTTCAACGTGTGCCGGGAACTATGACGGTATTTTAACAATTTTAGAAAAAACGGGAATCTCATGACTATTCGTAACTTTTATTTTATTCCTAACACACTACGTTAGATATGGACCATTAAGTTCATTATATTGAGTAGCCAATCAGAAAACAGGGCGCCGTGAGCTGAAACGTGAAAAGCTGCTATCTGAACTAGGCATAACATTTGACGGTCGTCAACACCGACATAACCTTAATCTAGACTGCTGATTCCGTATGATGAGAATTCATCCAATTACAACATATCAAAGAGCTTTTAGAGCATGCGTATTTTGTGCCTGTGACGATTCAAAATCACATAATGGCTCCTCGTTAGATGTCAATGTCTGAAATGACATTATTTGTGCTTTCTGCGCTTTGCGCAGACACGTTCACGTAAATTCTCTTTGGATGAATTTTTCGAATGGTGGAGATATGACCTCTAGCGGTCTAGATTAAGGTTATGTCGGTGGTCGTCATGTGTCACGTCATTCCTGTTCCTTGTCAACTTGCCAAATTATGAAATGATGCCCATATATTTTGTAAATAATTTTATATCTCTTTGCCGGGAAAAAACGATCAGATATGTTTCGGGATTTTTTCGGGAATTTTCGGAAATTTACGGGAATTTTCGGGAATTCTCTAGCCTTTGGTCGGGGTTTTTCTTCATGTGGCGTTGGCAACATTGGTTCCACTAGGCACACACAACGCTCACGATTGCGGTCATTCCCATTCCACTAGTAGATGACTACTTGTGAGTATTTTGGTTATCCTACCCAAGTGGAATGGGTTTCATTTGATTGAAGTTGAAGAGTGATGACAATCTTTGTTTTAATTTGTGAATATTTATAAAATATCAATTCACAATAGTGATAAGACGTTTTTTATAAAATATTTTCAACAAAACCCATTAACAAAATGTTCGATCCAAATAATAATGCAATTATTACACTAATGCGACGAAGAATTACTTTTGATTCCTCCAGTTCAAGGCCGTACCCAGAGAAAATTTCGGGGAGCGGGGGGAATTGGTAGCAACTTTTATTCGGAAATACTTCTCAGGATCATTAGTTGGAATATTAAGAATAGTTTATATGTAGATAAACTAAGGGTATTTCAACAAAATTGAAAAATGTGAATTAGTGTATGGTATGTACATTAAAACTATCTATTTTCACCTTATTCCAAATATATTTTACAGATTTTGGGAGGGGGGCTTAACCCCCCTAATTCTCTCCTTGGGTACGGCCTTGCTCCAGTTCATCTATTTTCTCAAGCCTAGCATCTTTTGGAGATACATTCACTTCTAGAATTAAATCTTTTTCTGAATCATACAATGTTATACTTTTGGTCGCCATAATTGACCTTTCATAACAAAACATCCACTTCAACCCACCAAAAGACATGGGTCGCCGTGAGCTCGACGTGATCGAGAACAAAGACGTCATTTATGACGTTTTTAGCACTCCCAGAACGACCGTGATCGTTTGTCGAATGGCTCACACGAGCGTTTTAAGCGTTGTGTGTGCGTAGTGGAACGCACTGCTAGTGACACATTACTATGTTGACATGCTTGTCATTACATTTGCAAATACTTCAACAGAAATATATGACCGAAATGAATGAACTGAAACGCAAGTAAGCTTAGTAATGTTCAAACCAAAACTTAAGTTTGAATTTTAGGATAAACTTGAGTTCAAACCGAACATATATAGTACCGGTCGTTAGTCAAGTTAACACCAATTTTTACCTCTACTGAAAAACTGGGTCTAGGGGAATTAAAATGGTAGATTGGCAACATCGGTGACCAGTGATAGTCTCTCCCGCCAGAAGTCAGACGAGTTTTTGCATTTGTCTCTGGCTTCCCGCCCACTGTTATCAGTATTGCGCACGGACCATGGGATATGTGGTCTGTGGTGAACAAACGTGATAGGTGCGTGTACTATAACATCCTGGCATTCTCAAAAGTAAGTACAAATATAAATGGGGAAAATTGCAAAAAGGTATCTACGTTATTAGGTTAGCCGAATATGGGGAGGGCTTATATAGAGTAACTGTAGTTTCTTGGTATGCTAGAGGACTTTTTGCGCAATTGTACATTATATTTCTCGTTGATTTCTGTGACTTTCTGAAGCCTTGGCTTCAAACTTTCAAAAAATCTTCATTCGTTTAGAGCAGTCATACTATTTACTGCTTGGTATTTTACATTATTTTGGTCTAATTAATTGAAGACGGGACCGTGGGCCAAAAGAATATCCGCTCAAACGAAGTTCTGTCCAATTTCCATTTACTTCAAAGTTGTCCAAGCAAGTGGGTGTGCCAAACCTAAGATGTCTAAAAACCCTGGTGAATGGACTGATTCGATATTGTTTAGATTTTTTAGGGGACACCACCTGTTACTTCAACAGAGCTTCTCTCTCTGTGGTAGATGGCGCCGTCCAAAAATGTTTGTCTATATTCTCGCTTAATGTCAGAACCTAATTTCTGACATCTGCAGCATCTTATATGAAATTATTTCCAGCGTTTTGTCGGTATCTATGCGTTTTCCATCTCTTTGATATGAAATCTTGTTTAGCTTATTCCTGAGTTTGTTCTTCAAACAATCACTCGTTAATCAGTTCATTAGTGCGCAAGGAATTGTTTATTTTGAGGTAGTGTAGTGTGTAAGGATACTTTTTGTAAAATGGGCCACATTTGTAGTTTGTGTGTGTACAATGTTCGGGGTCTTCGAATTCTAGCTTTGCTATTGGTGAAGTTTGACAGATGTCTCTTTTGAACCAATAGCAAAGCTAGAATTAGAACCCGCGCACAATTCACCTCAAAAAGAAATCTGAGGAAATGAATATACCCTGTTACTGAATCGAAACTGAATCGAAATTGGCGCCATCTGACTCGCTAGTAATCTCTATTATCAAGTAGGCCAAGTGTCGCCAAGTCGATCCCAAACTTCTACAGGTATAAGTGCAAGCACCAGGGTTTTTATACATCTTAGCCAAACCTAATCATGATGTCATTCGTCCAGCTACGTTGGATGAACTCAAGGCCCATATCAAGGGATTGAATCCCAAAAAAGCGCCTGGTTTCGACGGAATTACTAATCGTATGATTCGGTATTTCCCGGATAACCAAGTGCAGTCACTATTAAATATCATTAATAACTCTTTGCGCCTTAAGAGATTTCCTCAGGGACAAAACCCGACCTTCCCGTAAAATTATCGGCCGATCAGTCTGCAATCGTTTGGTCAGTAAAACATTTTAGACCCTATCTTTACGGAAGAAAATTCAAACTTTATTGTGACCACAGACCTTTAACATGGATTTTTAGTATAAAAGACCCAGGAAGTAGACTTGCACGTTGGCGACTTAAACTTGAAGAATATGATTATAAAATCATATATAAACCCGAAAAATTCGTGTTCGCCCCTTTCAAGGGTACAAGACCTATTGTAATTTTTAGGTTATAACTTCCAAGTGGTGAGTCATGGGCCTGCGACGTGGGTGCCACTTACCAATGGTGGAAAAGTAAATAATTCAGTTCCACTGGGCAGTTCATGATGGCAGGAGCTTTAGAGTGGTATATTTACACTTTCTGATACTTTAAAGTTATATTCTCCAAAAGCTGCCATATTCACAGGAATACGCTGGGTCGCCATTATTAGAGAAATGATCGAAATATTCAATAAAGGTTTATTTGTTGTCAGCACTACATTAAACGTAGTAATTTATTACGTAAGTACCTATTTGTTTCAACTAACCAAGATTGATAAAACAATGTTTGAGGGATTCAAGTACATAATTTCAGAGGCGAGTTATTTCCAAAATTATAATGTTTTCCTTAAATAAAGAGTATTCAGATGGCGCGTGCTCACAATCGAGCTACAACACCCATATTACACATAAAACTTTCAATCGTTTTAATTTTATCCGGATCAGAAGTATCCAAATTCAATATACTTACTCACGCGTTTGTATGTTCATATGTTATATATTTTTATAGTTGATCGATTATTAGAAATAAATCAGGCAAAATGGAAGAATGAGGAACATTTATCATAAAAATATGTTGCTGACCAGAGATCGAGGTACACATTATTTACACAAACGCAGTCAGTTGTTTAACGTGTCTAGTGTCGGCCGCTACATATCCACGTTTTTGCTAGGTGACCACAATAACGTGGTTGGAATGTGGCTATCTGAGATCGAGGAACGTAGATTGGAACGTAGCAGCCACCAAAAAAGTGTTCCCCATTTTGGTAGCTGCCACGTGATAGAACCGTGTATATTACGTGGCAGTGGTTGTGGTCAAACACCTCAAAGTTTTCCAGAATTGTGGCCGCTTCGTTCCGTCCACTAAAAATGCCACTAGGGAGAGCTCAACACATAAATCCAATGACCGAATTTGTAAAGAATACCTGAGGCAGAAAAACATGGCTTTTGATAATGTGAGTTTCTATGAAGGTAGTTTAAATTTTCCTAAAGAGGAGGAGAGGGGAGGAGATTTCCCTGAATTAAGAGTTAGAAATAAAGAAACACAGAACGTAATAAATATAGAGCAAAGAAAAAATGTATATAATTCGAATAATAAGAATAATTAAAAAAAAAAGTACATTTAGCAATGTATTGAAGGAATCACATACAAAGGAAAAATTAAAAAGTAGGAGGGGACAGGAGTATGATAAAATAGGGCATAATGAGGCCCTATTACAGCCAAATGGTAGAATGTATCAAAGTAATAAGGAGCGGGAATTAACAGGGAGCGAGGATATAACAGTAGTACATCTGAAGAACAAGAGGGATATAGAATAATAAGACCCACAATTGGAGAGCAAAGTTGCTCAAAAGATATTAGTGATGTAGAATATAAGATAAGGGACTTTTGTTCTAAGTTTGCAGACACTTCAAATGATATTTTGAAACAATGATAGTGTTGCAGAAAGAAATAACTTTACTTATTTTTCCTTATTGCATTTCGCGTGTGAACACAGCACTATGACTGAACACCCAGTGGACGACGTTTCAAGATCATTGTAGGCTAGATCAGAAAAAAAACGTGACACATGTCATAGGTGTAAAAATATATACACAACCGCAATATTATTCACACATTCCCAATCAAATTCCTCAACTCCACGCAGCCAACCCGGAACCTCCGTTGAAAGGGCCCTATTCCTGATCTCGAGGAGCAACAATTTTCCCAGGAATACCAAAGTAAGTCATCGTGCTGTACGTCTTTTCTTTGATATTCACGCTTTACGGTTCACTCTCCAATTTGCCATTTACTAAAGAGATATCACAATCCATTTTTCTCGCTCAAAAGTATCGATCTGCAACAGATAGAGTTAGGGACTATGACTCAACAGAGGAGTGGTAGTTTGAAGATGACAGATTTAAAAATTTTACAATGGAACATTAGAAGTATCAAAAGTAATCGGGATAATTTGATCAAGTTAATTGAAGAACAAAAACCGGATGTTGTAATGATTAATGAGACTTGGTTGAGAAAAGATGCACATTTTAATATAAAATATTATAAGAATGTTAGGGAAGATAGAGAAGATGGATTTGGGGGAATAGCCACACTTATAAGGTATAATAGTATTGATATAGAGGAAAATTTATTGGATAAAAAATGTCAAATAATCATTATTAAAATAAATAGAATTAACATAATTAACATGTATAATCCGCCAAACAGTTTATTACCAGTAGAGAAAATTGAAAAAATAATAGAGAAATTAAATGGAGAAATAATATGGATGGGAGATCTAAATGCTCACAATACTATGTGGGGTAGTACGGGAGAAAATAGAAACGGGAAAAATTTGAAAAATATTCTAGATAGCAAAGATTTAATTATAATGAATGATGGGACGCCAACAAGATTCAATAATCCCAATGAGAACCCAGGTATTCTAGATCTAACAATAGTTACAAGTGAATTAGCCCAAGTAGCACAGTGTCATAAAATTAACATAATGACTTCTTATACCGTCTTAAAGACCACGTATTTGTAATGTTTTAGAACCAAAAAGTTAATGTTCGTTTTATAACCTTTGGGCGTTGCTATGACGTCGTGTAGTAGACTAGAGTACAATAAAGAATTCTCGAAATGAAGTTGTACTGTGGTTTGTATGTAAATAAATTGTATGTGTCGTTAAGTAGAACTTAAGAGCAGTTGCTGTGAGGTTATTATGACAATGAACATATGTGGTTCTAATGAAAAGATTTTTGAAACTCATGTAATGTAGTTTTATCAACTGATGAACTTTGGTCGTAATGATTACATTATGTATCTATGGTTAGATGGGTTATGTTATTTTTGTTGGTTAGGTATATTGTGTTATGTATGTAGAATATTAAGTTCCGTATGAATAATTAAAATGCCAAAACAAAAAACCAATCTGCCTTACAAGAGAACTGGAGAATATAGAAATTTAAAAAAAATATATGAAGAGGAAGGAGTGCCTATTCCAAAATTAACACATGAAATAATTAATCAGTCTATCGGGACACTGCAAAAAAATGAAGTTAATCCATTCCCAGATGAAAATGTACCTGGAACAAGTTCAGAACCAACCACAGAGAGTATCACTGTAGAAAGTGCTTTTGAAGAGAAAGTATGGATGAGGGTGATGAAGAACACTTGGAAAAATGTTTTGTCTTCAAAGAAAAATTGAGGAACTGTTAGTTCACAAAATGCTACACACTGCATTGAATGATCTGATGAGTGATAAATAAAAAATATTTAAATATAACTGTACAACACCAACATAACCTCTATTGTAAATGTCAGTTGTCAGTTATTCTAGCGTTTTCCATTAGGCGGAACTAGCGGAATGCTTATGTACTCAGTGTATATCTTTTTCTGTTTTGATAACGTTACGACGTTGATAACGTTACGACGTTAGTACATCAAAACTTGCTACTTGTGGTCACAGCGACTACGTTACAACTTTTTCATGTAAGATATTGCGATGTCTTTGAGACACACGTAAACTATTCTATGATAGTACATACCGGAGTAATTACAACTTTTCGACACTAGAAGGACGGCATCCATGTTTTTTGATTGATTGATAACATCATTCTGGTAGCCATATTGGAACAAAAATATTTAAAATAAAAAATATGGGACCCTGGATGGTTTTATCAATTTAAAAATCATTGGAAATGTGCTAATCAAGTATCTTTCACAATATGCTGTACATATTTCAACGATTAATGAGAAAAATTGACGGAGTATATTTTTTCTGAAATGAAAATAAATTTTTATCTCTCTTCATTTACGAGGCGCATGAATTTTAAGTGAGTAGAATTGGATTTTGATCGTAAAAATGGATTTGCTTGGTCGCTAGAGTTTCAGAACAATTCTTAAAGACATAAATGAAAATCATTTTTATCTCGATAACTATCACGGCCATTTGTTGTTAGTATATATATAGTGGATATAGGACATTACCACAGAGTATCATGAACATGTAAAGGAAGACTGAATTATATATTATATAAAATCTTTTGATATGGTATACATATATACTATGACCTTCATGCATAATGATATAATGACTACACTAAGACCTCAGAACGACGTACTGATAATATTCAATCCAACAAACCTTTTACGACTGGCTTATATAAGTCTATATTGGCGAGTCATTACCACTAGTTTATAACGTCGATGTGACGTCGCAAGACTGTGCCTTTTTGTCGTATTGGCATACATAGCAACGTCTTAGCATATTACGGTCTTTTGCGAAAGGTCTAGTAGACGTCTGTACAACCGAATTATGACCTCTATGTGCTACTTGGGAGGTTTAAAATGTAACTGGGAGGTAATGGAAGACTTTGGAAACAGTGATCACTTTCCAACGATATGTAGGGTGAATAATACAGAAATAAAAATTATGAATAAGAATGAGAACAAAAGAATATATAGAAAGGCGGAATGGAATGTATATTCCAATTATATTAACAATAATATAAAAGAAGATGATGATTATAAATATGATGATATAATAAAATAATGAATGAGGGTGCGGAAATTTCAATACCAAGAAGCAAAACATGTAAAAAAAGGAACCTAGGAATCCATGGTGGGATGAAGAATGTGAAAAAGGTTAAAGAACGAAAAATGACGATAAGGATTTTTTAAAATAACACGAATTTAGAGAATTATATTCATGCAAAAAAAATCATAGCACAAACGAGAAAAATATTAACGAGGAAAAAGAAGGGTTTTCAATATTTTTGTTCCACTCTCCAACAGAGAGGCTAGTATTTCATACGTATGGGGAATAATGAGAAAATTTTCGGATAGGAATAATATACGAGCAGAAAATAAATTTCCAGATATACATATTGCAAAAGAAATACTGGAAAGAATATCAATTTGTGATATAGATCCAGAAATTAGCCTAATAAGTAATAATGAAGATATAATGGAGTTTAATAGGGAGGAATTTGAAATGGTTTTACACAATGTAGGACAAAAAACAACACCTCGAATAGATGGAATAACATATAGCATGTTTGCGCATCTTCCAGATATAGCAATACAGAAATTGTTAGGTATATATAACAAAATTTTAAAAGGGGGAGAATTACCCAGGGAATGGAAGGAATATATTATTTTAGGTTTTTTAAAAAAAAGTAAAAACCACGAAGATCATATGAACTATAGACCGATTGCGTTAGCATGTAGTGGATTAAAAATCTTAGAAAAAATGATGAAAAATAGGGTAGATTGGGAAATTGAAAACAGAAAAATCTTGTCAAATTATCAAACGGGTTTTAGGAAAGGAAAAGGAACCTTAGATTGTGTAGCTTTTTTAGTAACCAATGTACAAATAGCTTTTAGTAATAATCAAATTAATGGTGGTTGCAATATTTTTAGATATAAAGTCAGCATATGATAATGTAAATATCAACAAATTATATGGAAAGGAACATGGTTAATGTAATTTTTAATATATTAAATAACAGGAAAAATTACATAAAGGATAAAGAGGAAAATATGCATGTACCGGGAGTAACAACAAAAGGATTGGTACAGGGATCTCCCTTGAGCCCAATTCTTTTTAACATATATTTAAGATCTTTATTTGTTATAGTAACAGAGGATATCGACATGATATCATATGCGGATGATATTTTATTGTTCACAAAGGGGAAAAATTTTGGAGATATGACGGAAAAAATTTATAAAAATCTGAGATTGATCAATAAATGGATGGAAGAACATGGTTTTGATTTATCCGTAGAAAAATGTGAAACCATCTGGTTTAAAAAGAGGAAGGAACTGAATAATAACGGGATAATTAAGATAGGAAATAATCAAATTGAGGGGGAAAAAAAGTAAATTACTTGGGGGTGATGATTACCCCAAATTTGAGTTGGGACTTACATATAAGTAATATAACAAAAAGAGCAAATAAAGGAATGAATGTTATAAAGTGCTTTTGTAGAGTGTGGTGGGGAGCGGATCCCAAAAGCATGCTAATGATTTACAATGGGATAATAAAAGCACATCTTGAATTTGGGACCATTTTAATCAAACCATGTCCTATGAAAAACATAAATAAAATTAATAAAGTGCAGTATCAAGCTTTGAGGATAATTTCTGGATGTATGAGATCCACTCCGATTAATGCGTTGTTGGCTGAAACGGGAGAAATTGATTTAGAGTACAGAAGAAAAATATTAGCAAGTAAGTTCATAATTAAAAGAATAGACAATAATAATTCACCGATAATGAAAGTAATAGAAAGTTTAAGACAAATAGTTAAAACAGGGAAGGGATACGGCAAAAATAATAATAAACCTTAATTAGTAAAGCGTTATTCTATGTTGAAGCGTTAAAAATATATATATATATATATAAATATAATATAAATATATATATATATAAATATATATATATATATATATAAATATATATATATATATATATAATATATATATATATATATATATATATATATATATATATATATATATATATATATATATATATATATATATATATATAAATATATATATATATATATATATAAAGATGTGTTGTGTCCTTCCTGTAGTTTTGAATATCAAGTATATATGCATCAACCAATAGTGCTGAAGTTGGAAAAGAATGATTTAGGATATAAAATAAAATTTCAAAGTGTAATAGAGAAATATCAGAATGAGTATACTTTAGTATAAACAGATTGGTCAAAAAAAGATGGTAAAGTGGGGTTTGCAGTAATGATGAACAATGGGGAGTATTCATTCATGTCAAGGTTACATGATATTACAAATATATGTGATGCAGAAATGATAGCGATACATAAAGGAATGACAGTATGTCTAGAGAAAAATTTGGAGAAAATTTCATATCAACAGATTCAAAAAGTGCTTTAGATAAAATAAGGAGAAATAAAAGGGAAACCAACAGTGATTACATAACTCTTAAAATTAAACAAATGAGTTTCCTAGCAGAAATGAACGGGATTGTATTTGAATTTGCCTGGATACCAGAGGACATTCTAACATGGTGGTAAATGAACAAGTTGATATACTAGCAAAAACTGGCACAACATTGAGGGTACCCATAGACATTAAAGTGGACAAAAATTCGATCATACCTATAACAAAAAGTAAAATATTAGGGGAATATTATAAAACATGGGAAAAAGATATACAAAATAAAGGAAAAACCTATGGGAAAATACATGAAACTTATCCAATTGAAACATGGTATAAAAGATACGCCTTTATGGATAGAAGACACATCACGACGATTATAAGAATGAAAACAGGACATTATATAAATAATCAACATTTATTCCGCATAGGCATAAAAGAAAATCCAAATTGTGAGTGTGGTAGGGAAGAAACCCTAGAACACATACTTTCTGGGTTTAAAGTAGAATATAGAAGTGGTGGATTTGCGATAATTTTTTGAATGTCCCATTAATCAGATACCTCAGTTTGATTTATATAGGGAAATAATCAATAAAGGTGTCCCAGTTCCGTTCAATTTACCTATAATTTTGAGATATAATAGTACGAGGATTAGTAATGTGATAATGAAATTCTTGAATTATAATAAAATGAAATTATAATAATAGATATGTATAAAAATAGAAAAAGATGTTATATATCTATACAAAATTGAAGAAATAATGTAAAGTAAAAAATCTAAAAAAAAAAAATATATAATAAGAATAATGAGGAAGTGAAAATGAATTAAAATTGTGGAAAAAAAACAAGAATATTATTAAAAAAAAAACTTTCAAAATATTAAAGTAATAAAAAACTCATTAAAAAATAAAGGGAAAAAAATATAAAAAAATGTTATTGAAAAAAATATTTTTTTTTTATAAAATAAAACAATCCTTACTGTATTTCTATCCCATCCTGGGTGCTTGTTGTCCGAGGCCGTATTAGGGTGTCCCGAAGCGAGAAGAGTTGTATATCCTTTGTTGTGTAACTTTGTTTAACTAACCTTACAGCACAAAAAAATATATAAGAGAAAGAAGAGCTTGAAAAAATGAGAGTAGAAAAGTGGAAGAAACAAGGGCTACGAAATGATGGACATCAGACAAAGTAGTAGCCCCACGAATTGACCTGGCTGAATGCACCAAGAGGGAGCAAGGGCATTAAAATCAGGAAGAAGAAGAAACCTTTATGACGTGATGCTTTCGATTGACTTTTGATTGAATACTCAGAGCAATAGTTTTTTATTGCTCTGAGATTGAATACTTCTATTCTGTCATTTAGAAAAAGGTACACTGTGGGCAAAGAGAGTAAACGTTATCTGAATAGGAGGTACTAATAAGCTCTAGCCAATTAGAATCTTGTAGCATTAACCCGTCATAGTGACGTACATGGACATGAGTATAGGTGGCCCACGTAACATACAGAGTGGTTCAATATACATTCAAGAGCCTGTAACTCTCAGATAGTGCGGAGTGCGCTAGTCCGCCACTGTCCAGAGAGAATGGTGGCCATGACATGTCCATATACGTCACTATGACTCACAAATGATCTTTCATCTCTTTCTATCAGTGTCACCATTGCCTTCTCAGATAACGTTTACTCTCTTTGCACTGTGGGCTCAAAGGCGAGAAGTGTGATATGACAAATTTGATTACAACTTCAAGGTCATGGAAAAACATTCATTTATCTGCAGGATAACCTTGTTACATGGAAGATATGGCTTGTCTGAATTTCCATTTCTGGTCTGTTATGGAATAAAGTACTATCGATACTTTCAACTATCGATAGTTTGGAAAATAACTATCGATAGTTTTCGAATGATGTCCGTCGATTAAACAAAAAGTGTAATTTTTCCACAAAGTCCCTGAATATGACCAAATAAAACACGGTAACGGAAACAACAGATAATCGTTGATTTCATAAAATAAATACTAAAAAATTACCTTAAAAATAAAAATCTCAGGTATATTACATTTGTATGAAAAATAAATACTTTCTCACATAAAATAAATAGAATTATTTTACAATATGAAAATAAAACGGAGAAGGAACAATAAACGGTACAAAGTACCTCACCAATTGGACTTAAAGCTTCCTTTTGTTTTGAGAGTGAAATGTACCAAGGTTAACAATTCGAGTGGTTATTTGTTGAAAAGTGGCATCTGTCAAACTCCACCAATCGTGAACCTGGGATTGAAACCTCTAACCCCGGTCTGTGTACAGTTCACCCTCAAAAATTATTGTTTAACACAGATTATGGAGGGTAGAGGTAAGGAGGACAATCCCATAGGGTTATTTCTTTCATAAAGGGGCCACCAAAAAGCATTAAATAAAGTGGCTATAATGGCGCTCGTGTACTATAGTGTGTGGTCTGAATTTCGGTGTTTTAGATAAAATGAAGTCAGCTGAGTGGAAGTAGTAAAATTTTGAAAATACCTGTCTATACTTGAGTAGTTGGTGAAAGTATTTCAATCCTCTAATTGATTAAATAACATCTGATTTTATGAACATCCTGTTTATATTTTCAACAAATCAATGTATCTTTCTCTTCAAAAACGGTATTCTGGTACAGTAGCGCCATCTTATAAATTTAATACTCTTTTAGGGGTAAAATATTATCGATGTTTAGCCAACACTAGTGCTATCAGTATAGAACTCTTGTCTATGACTAGTGTGAAGATCATCAGCCAAGATCTAGCCTTTCTTTACAGTGATGCTTCTGATTCTGCTATATGCGCACCATAGACATTAATATGTCTTTATGATGCGCAATTATGTCATATAACGCCAGGCTTTGCGCACAATGGCACAATGGCAACAATCAACAAAACATTGAATCAAAAACAAAGAAGAAAAGCTTAAAAATATATGAGATATGTATAGTTATTTAATCCACTCCTCAATTGTTTTGTTAAAGTGTGATCTTAAATTAGAAAATAGACAAACGATATTGTCTTCCTATCGTAAGCTCTGGTAAGATTTCCATAAAATTGAGTATTTCATTAACACCTTATCCTCCTTCATCATTTGAGCGGTATTTTTACAAGAAATCAGATTATGAATTTATTATTTTTGTGACTCCAGAAATATTAGAGCACTTCCTCCATAAATCTTAATCCCACCTTCTGAACTTGTTATCAAACTGAACTCATGGAGATAATTTTTCCCTCTTTTTATTGGTTAACCAATTTCAGGATTTACATATCACCTGTACATAATCTTAACCTGCCTATCAAGAGCAAATCAATTGAAGCTACAGAAACGGTTAGATTTTTTGGTGTTTCTCTTGGCCCAGAGCTAATTAGGGAGGCTCATAAAAACTATGCTCCAGGTTAATCACATGTTGTTACTTGATCAGGAATCTCAGAGGCTCTGTTTGATTTGAAGCCCCGAAAATACTGTATTTTGGGATTGTTCAATCAATATTGCAATATTGACTAGTGTTCTGGAGTTTATCTTCACATGCCGATATGGCTTTCAGTTTACAAAAAAAATATTAAAAACAATGTTTAACACAGTAAAAAGCCTCGTATGGTATTTAGTTTCAGGCCGGGTGGGTGCTATGTGACTACACGCTTCACTGTTATCCTTATGGCAAATAAAAATGCCCGGTCCCAAGAGTACATCCCTGTTTGTGGTTTGGAAAAATTTCAATTTACAAAAAAGTTACATCAAGTTTTGTGTTTAATTGCATTATTTTGGCAAATAATCATTCATTATCAGAAATTACAATAATTGATTGAATAATACAATCATCGCAATAACTAAATATTGTTGTAGCATTGTGAGTTTTAGAAAAACAAGAAACACTACATTAGAGATAATCGGTCCAAATGGTCGTATTTTTTTCGTCCGAACCGGGTGGCATCCATGTAATGCCTCATTTATTTTTCTTCAAAAATCAGCTGTCCAAATTTTTTTTTTGCACAAATTCAGTGGTTGATTTTAAGAAAAAAAAAACTCTGGTCCTTACAGTATTACTTATTTAAAAGAGCACAAATACACTAACATTGCCTAACTTATATATCTTTCGAACCATTATCTATATGAAAGACAACGAAAACATGTTCAAGAAAAATGAGGACATGCACTCGCATGATACTCGAATTAAGGGAGATATTCGTCAGAGTTACTCTCGACTATAAATTTGACAAAATTCACCTAACTAATATATAACATTTGTGTGAAGTGAGTGTTTTTTGTTTACTTTAATATATAACAAGTTTAACTGTATATGTGATAAATAATATAACTGTTGAAATCAAGTTCGTAAACAATAAAAATAGATTTTCAAGAATCTCTGGTAAACCTTTTTTTAAAATGTTGATCATAGTATCGTAGATATTAGCTGTGAACCAATCATTGAGATAAAAATCTTAGATGCTGGGAAAAAAATAAAGAATAAATTGACTTCAGGTTCAGATAAAATCCCATCATTTCTTTTGAAAGACTGCTTGAGAGTATTAGTTCACCCTTTACAAATCCTTTTCAATTTAAGTTGAAAAGGGACACATTCTCAATTGAATATTGATAGAAAGATTTTTCTGTGAATTGAAAAAATCCACGATTAAAATGAAGTTATTTTTTGTGAATGTCTAACAGAAAACAACTACTTCCCCGGCTAAAGCCACGCTGGACATTGAACTACATCTGATAGATATTCTGAAAAGGCCCTAACTCAAAAGAAAAAATCTGAAATTGAAAATTTGCATTTTCATTCAGATAGTTATTTGATTTTCTATTCCAGTCCTAATTAAGAACTCATAAAGATGAATGAGGCAAAGAAGAATGTTTTCCAAAAGAGAGTACTCACCAGAAAGCATTCGTAAGTTTATCTTTCAGTCGCAGATGATTCCACATCTGATTTTATGAACATCCTGTTTATATTTTCAACAAATCAATCTTTTCAATTTAATTTTGAAAATCTTAGTTTTTCCAGAATCTTGGAAAATTGCCAAATTTTTCCCTATTCATAAAGCTCAATATCGTAATGCTATCAGTAATTATAGACCAATATAAATTCTAAATAACGTTGCGAAGATCTTGGAGACTATCTTGTTCAGCCGCATCTATTTATCTACCAGGCATATATCTGAATACCAGATCAACCGTTATTATCCTGGCTGCCTTCAATCAATTTTGTGTGAAACGTTGGACCGTAGGGGGCAGGTTGATGCGGTTTTCTCACGGGTTTCTCCAAGGCCTTTAAAGTTACTTCTTCATAAACTTACTAGTATGAGCTTTAATGAAACTTATCTTCAACTTCTAAAATCCTACCTTCATCAACGCCAACACTATGTTCATTACAATGGGTTTTATTCAAATGTCTATATTGTAACTAGCGAACTACCTCATTATTTTTATTATTCATTAAAGATTTATCGGTTGATGTTTGCAGATAATTTAAAGTTATTACCAGTTTGGATGATTGTGCCATATTACAAAATCAAATTAATATTTTACACAATTAAAACATTTATTTGAATATATCTAAATGTAAAATTTCAACCTTTAGCTGCAAAGTTAATACGTTATAATTTCCTTATATTATAGATAATGTTATTTTAGAAAGATCTGATACTATTAAAGATTTAGGTGTCCATTTCGATAATCAAGTCACATTTAATTTTCACATTAATTTTATTGTCAGTTCATCATACCGTGCATATGGCTTTATTATCAGGAACTGTAAGAATTTCAATAACCTCTCTATATGTCAGTTTGGTTAGATCAAAACTAGAATATGGATCCATATTATGGAATCCCATATATATTCAATATTCATCTGGTATAAAGTTCAGAAGAAATTCTTAAAATTCCTAAGCTTCAAAATTGATGGGTTTTATCCTCCAATAGATTTGACTTTGTGTCTTTAGAGAAACGTAGAAATCAGGCATCTGTTTTATACTGTCTGCATTACTGGCGAAAATTGGTATTCTTGTTCCTAGAATAACATCCAGACATAACACTACTTTTTTGTGCAAAATAGCTCAAACAAATTCAATGTTAAAAACACCAACAAATTTGATGTGCAGTAATGCTAACAAACTCTCTAGCAATTGTGACATCTTTTGTTACAGCATATGCAAACTAAAAAATAAATCTTATGCGTATTTTTGAATTTTTGAAGGTATTCAAAAATGACTTGTGATTTTCATTCATATTTAAAAAGTGTACTACTATCAATTCTCTAATTGTAACATTGCTCTGTAAATGGGAAACTGTTGGACAATAAACGCAATTATTATTATTAACTGTAATATTCACTTCAGAACCAAACCGTATATTTTTGTCCTTTTTTTCTTATGATTTTCCGATAAATTGACATTTGTTATTGGCCTTTGTTGATTCTATTACGAGTTTCTGTTTTTTAGAATCTTATTTTTGTGTATTCGTTATTGATTATAATTTTTATTTAGGAATGTAATGTGTTAGTACTTTTACAGATGTAGTGTGAAAGAACAAAAGTGGAAAAACATTAAAGAACCCGGCCTTTTTGTTATTTTTGTGTGAACCATTTTTGTGTTTTTTGTGAACCATTTTTGTATTTTGTGTTTATCATTTCAGTTGTACCTATATTTTTTTAAAGAATTCTACAATTATGTTTTCTTTGGCATCGTATTTCTGCATGCATAAATAATTTTCAAATTGTTTTATGGCCTAGAGTTGGTTTAAGAAATAATCTGAACATCTGAACAGTTTCATCGGATGGATAATATTTTGGAATCTTCGATTCTTTATCATGCGAGATATCCAACTAGTGTAATAATTTGAGATTTACATAAAATAATCTAATCTATTATGCCACTGCAACTGATAGCTTTGATGTCATTTTGCACGTTTTTCAATTCACAACTTGAAACAATTATTTTATACCAAGTATTGAAATCATAATTTAATTTTACAAATTTCAGGTTGTTCTATGTTGATAGTGTTTAGCGTACACATCACGAAATAATGAAATAACTCCTACACATTTAGTATTATCACGATATTTTATCTGCTACATCCGACTGAAACCTTTGTATCAGAATCAAAATGAACGAAGTCAAATGGAGTTTGAAAAATTTGAGAACCGATGAAGTGATTGAAGTTTCCAAACCTATCTTTAAAGTGGGTAGACAACTTCAGGCAGATATAACAACTGAACTCAGGGAGATATCCCGGAACCATGCGACACTTTCAATTCTGATTGGTGGGCTACTTTATGTACATGATAATAAGGTGAGTGAACATACTGAGGAAAACTAGAGAGCCCCCAATAAATGGTGGAATAAAAAAGGACCACATATTTCTTTATATATAAAGTTATTGATATTTTCCAATAAAGCCATGGCTTTACAAAAAAAAGAGTATATGAATTTTTTTAATCTTCATTGAAGTATTCTTGAATTGTGATAAAGTTAAATTTTTTTGAGAAAATTAAAATGCCTGCAATGAAAATCTGCTTCCTCCACACTGTATCTGTCACCACATGTATGCATAAATGTAAAATAACAAGGTGACTGACTGATCAACTTCCAGGGGAAAAAGCATTGTCTTTCATTCAAACTACCTCCAGAATAATTGAATAATTTTTATCTTAAAAACTGGTCATGAAAAAAAAATGGCAAAACACGTCAATGTTATTTTATTGTGAATATTTTTTGCGCATACTAAGAATTTCTCAAAATTTAAATCGAAAAGACTCCTTGAATGTGTTAATAATTTTTATCTTTAAAACTATACTTATAAGAAACTAGAAATATGTCAATTTTTTTTTCTCTTAAGAATACATTTTGTTAATTTCTAATAAAAGACACTTACTTTATTAAATGTTTTGATTAAACTGAGTTTACAAAACGACTACATTTGTTTCGCTTTACAATAGCTTCTCCAGGTCTAGACACACCCACCCAGTTTAGTAAAAAACATTTTGTAGAGTGTCTTTTGTTTGCTTTGATAAAGATTTTCATCAAAAATCCGCGGCCACATCAATTAAAAAAAATATTTATTTGTGAAACTGTTTATTTTTAACAGCAAAATACATTAATTTAATTTCTTGAAACTTACATCAAGGAACAAGCAGTATTAACAAAAACATTATTAAAATAGTTTTTTTCGGTATTTTAATTTTTTTGCATAAAAAAAATTATGACCTATTGGCATAATTTTGAAATATTTGCTTATCAATAATTCTTCTAGAGTTGCAATGGCACATTCATCAATAATGAAAAAATTGAACCCATGGAAAATATTCTGTTGGGACATGGAGATGTTGTTGTATTTGGGATGAATCAGCATACTGCTGAAGAATGGGCTGCAAATTCCCCCCCTCTGATTTTCAAAGTCAGCAAAGTAAGTGTTATTTGAATATATATTTTCATTATTTCCTCTTTATAATTGAAATATCACAAATGTAATTCATAATAATTTATTTTCCACTTGACAATTACATTTCATATTGTATGGGAATTGTCAATAGTAACCTACAAAACTATAAAAGGACATATATTCCTCTAGATTGTAAAAACAGTTACATAGGAGAAAGTCTTTCAATAATTTCTCAAACATAGCCAAAGTTTTACAATTCTTTATAGTGGTTGGCAATACGTTGAAAATTCTGGGTCCCATGAGGTTAGGAGGATTACCAAATGGGACATATGTCATTTTTGTGTCTAGTAATTCACATTATGTATTGCTTTATTGGAAACAAATCTTTTGTCAACATTTTTATAGACATACAAACAACATTCAAATATTAAAAGACAAGGTAACGTTAAAATAGTATAATTAATGAATACGTTTCTGCAATATTCACTAATAGGACTTATTGCTCGTAATGTCCTTTTTTGAGCTATAAAGACGTCTTTCCAGTGCGAGGATAAGCCCCAGAAACACAGGCCATACCTAAGTCTGGAGTCAACCTGAGCATAATACAATGTCAGCAATTGATCCAAGTCCAAAACTTGTTTAAAATTTCTCATTTGATAGGATATTGTGTTCAGCTTTTTTATTAAAAGTTCGCAATGGTTATGCCATCCCAAACATTTGTCAATGGCGAGACCCAAGAACTTGGTGCTTCGTTTTCATTTGCCCGAAAGCTAATGGTGTCATAACTCCTCTGATGATTGTGAAAACGAATTGAAACCGTTTTGCTTGCGTTCAAGTAGAGATTGTTTGATGCAAACCACCTATTTGAATTATAAAAAACTTTATTGCATTTATCCTCAAGGGCCGAGTCATTCCTATCGGACACAGTGATTGAGGTATCGTCTGCATATTTGTTATAGATGTTTCAACTGATTTACCCAAATCGTTGATGTAATAAAGGAATAATATAGGACCTAAAATGGATCCTTGCGGGATCCAAGATCTACTGAAATAACGTCGGATGTAATATTAATTTCAACATATTGTTTCCTATAGCGTAGATAATCTGCTATCCAGGCCAGTGGAACACCCCGGATACCATACCTAAACAGCTTTTCAAGCAGAATTTCGTGATTGACGCAGTCGAATGCCCTGCTGAGATCACAGAATATCCCGACAGGGCACTCTCCTGCCTCAATACATCTAATTATTTCACTATAGTAGGAGTGAATAGCTGTGGAGGTTGATTTTTTGTTAAGGAAACCGTGCTGGTTTGATGTAAAAGTGTTACGGGCTTCACAGAATGAAAGAACTCTATTTAAGAATGCAGATTCTAATATTTATGAAAAGCCAGGTCGATAGTTTTCTAGTGAATGGGGACTAATCTTCTTGTAAACTGGTATTATTCTTCCCGTTTTTAACTTAACGCATTTGGAAATGAACCTGAGGTGAAAGACAGATTCACGAAGTGGAGCAGAGGTTTAATTATGACCGATAGACATTTTTTTTAGAAGAAACATAGGAAGTTCATCAAATCCCGAGGATGATTTATTTTTCAGACTACTTTGAAGAAGATTATAGAGTTCTGCTTCTGTATAAGAATTGAGAAATAATGAGTTCGGCGGAGATTTGATATTCTTAAAAAAACATTGGTAATCCAACTTTTTTTAATTAATCTCAATAACTATCTCTTTTGTAGTGTCTCTGAAGTAATTATTAAACATTTCATCAAAACTGCTTGAGTTATCTTCTCCATTTTACATCTCGTGGTGGACTGTTAAGTTACGTTTAGTTTCTCTTAGTTGGTCATAGGTTATTTATATGTTGTATGATCAATTAATTTGATTATCTGTGTTTTTTTTTCAAATTTTATTTTATTCATTCGATAACTTTTTATTAAGTATTAAGAAAAATTTCACACTTGTTTATTTAATTAATTTTGTTATTTTATTTTTTATGTTAAAATGCTTAATTAAATTGTTTTTAATTATTTTTTTGTATTTTGTGTGTGTATGTTCGTCCAGGAATATTTCGTCTTGGGGTTGTTATGTCCGGGGATGTTTTGTCTTGAAGATATTTTGTCTTGGAGATATTTTGTCGGAGATATTTTGTGGGGGATATTTTGTCCGGGGATGAAAACGCATGGAACCCCTTATAAATAAACCCCTAGAGACCACTTTAGAGTAGATTATTCGTCTGCCATATTGAAGCTTCTATGTTGAATTTTCTTAATGAAAAACTGTTGAAACGTTATGAAACACAAACCATATACACCTATGGAATTTCAAGTCAATATCGTGGGTGGAAGAGGTTTATATTTGAATTGCAAGATCCCTGACAATAAACCAATAATAAAAAAACTACAATCATTTGAATGACTTGATTTTTAATTTTCAACATTACAGTTGCATCCCTTTGATACTTTCGTTTCCCAGCCACTGATTTAGAGAAAATAAATAATAACCTTACATCAAAAATTTTGATGATCATGGCAAAAGTGTAACAATATCTTTGGCCTGCTGAATCACAAATAAATTATGGGTTCACTTTCATTGTATATAAATCATTTTCTTTTCATCAAAGTGTAGCATGGAGCTACACTAAAAATGAACCTGTCTCATTCTTCAACACCATGCAGCAGATACTTCCATCTTTGTTTACGCTGCAGTATATTACACTTTTTTGCAATTAGAAGAACCTCAGTTGATCCTGTATATCAGTCTGGACACAGCTATCCTTGGTGTAGTGTAAAAAGTTTTTGTGATAATTGTGGAAGTAACTGGTTGCAATGTTTGTAAGATTTCAGAATGCTTACTTTTCTAATAATACCCAGAAAATTGACTTTTCTGGAGTATTAGGTTGATTATGAAATTCTTTTATAAAATGTTGAAATCGATGGTGGTTTTTATCGAGGGGTGTGTCACTTCAAAAGTAGGTATTAACCTGATGAATTCCGAGTTTAAAAATCGGAATTTTCGCCATTGAAGTCTAAAAATGAAATTTCGGGATTAAAGTCGACTTTGAAGTCAGAATGTTTTATTATTTTTTCAGAGGTGAAATATTTCTGTTCTAAACGAACTCCAAACTGAATAGCGACTACATAATTGTCATCTGATAAAGCTGTTGAATGAGAATATCAACTGATTTTCACGCTGCTCGAACAGAGGCCAAGACCAAGAATCAGCTAACTAAGAGGGATATGAGGACTACTCATACAAATTTTCATGTTCTATTATTTATAATTTTTTGAGGATTTGAGAATAGCCGGCCATGAACAAAAATCGGCTGATTACATAGAGAAATGAAAAGACTATTCAGGCAGAATTTTTCGTTCGAATGTATCCCGCCAGCCATGAACCAAAATGTAGATTTTTATAAATCGAACAGATTTTTATCCCTTTGAATAGATATATTTGAAAAAAAAATTCTGCCTGAATAGTCCCTTAATTTCTCTACGTAATCAGCTACCCTTTGAGATATATTTGAAAAAAATTCTGCCTGAATAGTCCTTATTTCTCTAGGTAATCAGCTAATTTTTGTTCGTGGCCGGCTATTCTCAAAGCCACAAAAAAAATTTAAAAATATGTTTAATCGCCATGAAAATCTGCATTTTGGTTCATGGAGCTGGTCCTTTGCAGAGATATATTCGAACGAAAAATTATGCCTGAATAGTCATTTCATTTCTCTATGTTATCAGCTGATTTTTGTTCGTGGCCGGGTATTCTCAAAGCCTCAAAAAATTATAAGCAAATTAGAGTATAAATAATAAAAGAAGAAAATTTGTATGATCAATCAATCAAATCAATCAAAATATACTTTATTGTCCAAAGAATCATAATCTGATTGACAAAGCATGTGTTAGATCATAACTATCATCATTATAATTATTACAGATGAGACAGTGTGGAGTCAGCTTTAAAATAACAAAAGGTCAATAAATAAACAGTACACACACACACCTAATATAATAATGTAAAAGATTAAAATGTTAAAATGGTTAAATCACTAATTGTTAATCTGTGAAAAACAAATGGTCAAAAAATACAAAACAAAAACAAATTAAACAGGTTAAAATTAAATAAAAAGTTGGATATCTTATATCTATCAAATGTAAGATAACAATTTAAAACGCCTAATAAAAACCAATAAGACACGTTAAAATTAAATATAAAGTAGAAAGTTAAAATTATATAAAAAGTTGAGTTCCCTCTATCTATAAAATAGTACGATCGTTAAAAAATTCCTCTAAACTATAATAGGGTCTATCAGAAAGCAATGCCTTGACTTCTTTTCTAAAAATAACACCAGATACACTCCTTTTATATTTTCTGGCAAGTGGTTGAATATCTTGCATCCATTATATATTAATGAATTTTCACAAGAGAAGATGAAGGAATTGATTTTGTCGGGTAGAATAAGTGTTTACTCTATTAAAATTAGATTTGTGTTTGTATATGAGGCATACTGTTTCCATTATATATATGGATATGACAGTCAGTATTTTGTGATTTTTAAAGTGAAGTCTGCATGAGTCTCGAAGTCTTAGTTTACATAGGCTTCTCAGAGCACGTTTTTGTTGAACAAAGACACTTTGTAGAGAGGAACTATTACATGCTCATATCCCTCTTAGTTAGCTGATTCTTGGTCTTGGCCTCTGTTCGAGCAGTGGAAAAATCAGTTGATATTCTTCAGTAGGTACACTAAGATTCTCCAATGCCAATACTTTGATCTAAGCAAGCCAGAATCGAATCTGGCTGAATTTGTGAAATTATTTGACCGTGGTGGAAAAGTACCGCTTGGAGTTGGCCGGCCTGCTACTAATCGATATCGATAATATAGTTTTGATTAATCGAGATGTCTCCAAAAAACCGAAGTAAATAAAAATTATGAATCAGAATCAGAAATGCTTTATTGTCATAGAACATTAATTGTGTCGACAAAGCTTACCTAAAACTAAGACATAGCATAAGATACATACAAACAAACAAGGTAGTACTAACTCATCACATTATAAAATTTAAAAACAACAATTTAAAAACAACAATTTAAAAACAAAATGCAAAAACAATACATGCGTTTTATATATAAAAAAGAAATTATTTATTTTCAGAGAACATAAGTCCAGTCGAAAGAGCTACTTAAGGCTACATTTAAATCATAGTATAAAATAACATATATACATATAAAATCTGCAAAGCAGAACCACAAAATAGATTTTAAAGGCAATAAATACAATATAATGCAATGAAATACCCTAAAAATCAAGAAAATTCAAGGAAAATTTATGAATAAGCTGTGAAGCTGTCAGTGAGGAATTCGTTTAAATTGTATTAGGCCTTCCGAAGCAGTGGCACTTTCACCTCTTTACGAAACTTTTCGTTTCCATTTATTTTTCTGATGGAAAGAGGAAGGTGATTGAATAGCTTCTTTCCATTGTAATGAATAGAGTTTTTAATTTGTGTTGTCGAGGGGATAGGAAGAGTGATATTATGAAGAGTCAGTGGTTGGACTCTGACATAATGGTATCCTTGTGTTTTTGTGCAGCAAGCTGACAGTTTCAGAATGAAAAGGCAGGCTAATGGCAAAATTCCTTGTGATATAAAAGCGGTCTACACGAATATCGATTCCTGCTCGAGATACAAGTCTGAGAGCCCTTTTTTGTATTTTAAATACAGCATTTGTTAAATACTCGGAGCTTGCACCCCAGAAACATATTCCATAACGCAAGGGAGACTCACACAGTGCAAAGTATGTATTTCTTGCTGACTGAATGTCGAGAGTCTTGGAAACCGCTCTTATCGCATAGCAACTTGAGGACAGTTTTTTGCATAATCTGTTAATGTGATTTTCAAATTTTAATCTGTTATCAATATATAGTCCTAAAAATTTATTCTCTTGCTTTAAGTTAACAATTTGTCCATTTAGAGAGACTTGGTCTATAATACATTTAAATGTTACGAGATTTGTTTTCGAGACATTGAAAGTTAATAGATTTGCATCACACCAGCTTTTGACTACTTTTAGATCATTTTCTATATTGTTTTGTAAAGTAAGCATGTTGTTATTATGCCACAGTATAGACGTATCATCCGCAAAAATAGTGAACTTTCCCTGAATTGATATGTCGGCCAAATCGTTTATATATATTAAAAAGAGTAATGGGCCGAGCACAGGCCCTTGAGGGACTCCGCATTTTACTTCCATTCCAACAGACTTACTACTATTGAAAGTTACCATCTGTACCCGACCAGATAGGTACGATTCGAACCATTTTAAGATGTTCCCCCTAATCCCATAAATTTCGAGTTTTTGCAGTAGAATTTTGTGATTTACGCAATCGAATGCCTTCGACAAGTCGCAGAATACTGTTGCTGCAACTTGACCATTGTTCAATTGAAGGTAGAGTTCATCAAGAAGGGCAAACAAGTTTAGGAAATCGGTAAAAAAGTTTCTTTCGGAGAATGCTTGTTATAATCTCGACGAATTCTACCAGATTACCTAATTTTATATTAATGCTAACGGTTTTCAAATTACACAGCAGCTCAACTGCTATTTCCAACAAATTCGTGCATGTTTATATACATTTTTACATTTTTACATTTTAATATTTTATATTTTATTTTATTATTTATATTGTTCCATTTTAGACTATACTTTGTGTGGAAAAACTTTCATTCGACTACTAAGTATATTTGACTCGACTGTCTTTGTGTGAACAGTCTTCGATACTTTAACAATAAGAATTTATTTTTCTTCAGTCAATAAAGTACATTTTGATTATTTGGTTCTCTAAAAATGACATAAGGTGCTAAATTTTTATATATGTTGCTTTTGCTTATGTGAATGTATTTTATCTTATTTATAGTTATCTTTTAATTGTTGCGTGACATGTGTTTTTATATTATATATATACATGTACTGTTATTTTTTCAAGACTTTGTCAATGAGATACTAATCTTCCGACAATAAAGTATATTTTGATTTGATTTGATTTGATTTGATTGCATCGTTTGTGCTATTTGAGGTCCGAAAACCGAACTGTTTGGAATGAAGAATTTTATTTATTTCTAGAAAGTTCAGAATCTTTTTTTTTATTAATTTTTTATTAATTTTTCAAATTTTTTTGCCAAAGTTGGTAGTAATGAAATAGGTCTGAAATTTGCTGGTAAATTAGGATCACCTCCCTTGAACAATGGAATGACCTCAGCAACTTTCAAATAAGATGGAAAATTTCCGTTCAATACTGCTGTATTGATAGATTCCGCCAAAATATCTAATGCCTTGTCAGGTAATTTCAAAAATGTTTTTAATGAAATATCATCCCAACCTGATGAGTTTATTTTTCAATTCAGAAATAATTTCTTTTATTTCATTTGCAGAGGTTGGTAGGCAACTAAACGAATTTGCTATAGCAATATGCTTCAGGTATTGAAGAGGTTGTGTTTCAGGTGTTATTTGCTCAGTTAGTTTGTTGGCTATGGAACAGTAAAATGTATTTAATTCTTCAGGCTTTAATTCACTTTTGGTGGGGGCAATATTGTTCTTGCCTTTCAATTCGTTTACTATTTTCCAGGTTTCTTTCTGCATTCGCTATTCGCTGGCTAAAATATGATAAATATGATGAATCGTATAGATTCATAAATTAAAATACCACGATCAGTAAAAATTAATTAGAGAGAAAAGCAAGAAGGTATTGATTCATAAATGTATTTTCCACTGGTTTAAAATTAAAAAATCACGATCAGTAAAAATTAATTAGAGTGAAAAACAACTTCGAACTTCCATCGAAGACCATGTTTTATCGAATGGTATATAAACGAAATAATTGTAAAGAAAAGGAGACAGTTTGATTATGCGGATATCATCCAGTGAAAAAAAGTTTGATAAGTTGGTGAGAATAATTTGGTGAAGATGTAAAAATCAGTAATGGTGAATCAACCGTCGAGCTATCAAAGAAAACAATAAGTGAGTCAGTGAACAATCAATCATACATTCCAAATGCGTTAATATCATGACAAGTTTGAAAAATGGAAGGAAAATGAAAATATATAAACTACGGAATATAACGGTTCAAAATGAGAATGTGAGTAAGCTGTTGAGGTTGGTTTGGAACTCTAGTTAACTAATAAAAATAAAGTTTGATGAAAATTAACACATCTAGAGATTGGAAAGATAGAGAACACAGATTAAAAATACATACGGAATAAAAAGATGGTGACCAAAATCATGAACTAAATTGTAATTATAAATATACAGAATAATAATAATACTTTTATTTTCCTTTTTGATAGAGAGTACATCTATATAGGAATGGTCAGAAACATTTAGATCTAAACTAAAACTAATGACTTCTACAAGAGAACACATTAAAACCTAACCTAAAACAAATGACATCATCATCAAGATATGCTACTAAAAAACTCATGTATTGAGTAGAATGCACCTTCAAGTAGAATTTTTTTTATTGTAAATTTGAACAATTTTTCATTGTTACAACTTTTTATGGAAATGGGGAGTGCATTAAAAATTTTCAGACCCATGTAGTATGGTGAATTACTTGTAAGCTTCAGCCTTGCATACGGAACATGGAAATCATCTTTTTGACGTGTAGTTATGCCATGAAAGTTCATATTGGTAAGGAATTTGTTTTGATTTTTGTAAATGTATAGAGCCAACTCAAATATATAAGTAGCACACTCTTTGTATTATTTTTTCAAAAAGCAGTAGAACAAATTGTGTCTATTGAAAACGCCCATTTCAAACATACATGGTGATCCAGATGTGCGTGCAACTTCCATAACTTTTTTCTATCCAAGCTGTCGACTTGATTTTTTATAGATTGTTTTTTTTTAAACAATACGTGCTCAATGAGGCACATTCTAAAAATATTTCTATTTATACAGTGAGACCCATTTGAAATGGAACCTCCCCTGTAAAATACGGATTTTTCAATCTCAAAAAAAATTAATTAAGCATCAAAAATTGTATCAAAAACGGCAAAAGTCTATTAGGCAATTCGTAGTCGTTATAAATAAAAACCATCAAAATTTAATTAAAAAATATTGCTTAACAACGAAGTTACAACAACTTTAATTTTGGAAACAAAGTATTTGATTATAATTTTTATTTAGATTATAGACATATTAAAATCTGGCAACACTGCCGATACAAAGTAGAACACCAGTGAACTTGTACAGTGAAAATCCGAAGGCAATAGCTCATTCCGTTCTGCAGTTATAACTCCTGAAAGTATGGTAATGTGAGCGATTTGAGGTTGAAGCGATTTTGTAATAAAAATCTGACTACGCCACTGGATTTGTGCCGAAATTATACAACAAATAAGAAATAGTGTAAAAAATATTTTCGGAAGAGATACGATAAATGTGTTGAACTAAATGGAGGTTTGGTAGAAGCCACAAAAATCCAAATATTTAATTTTACAGTAATTTTATTTTAGTTTGCCAATGACTTTTTATTGTTGAATAAATCTTTAAAACTTGTTTCTGTTCATTTCGTTTTTATCGGCTATGGAAGAATGTACTACTGCATAACTTAAAAATGAATTTTTAATTTTCTGTTATTTTCGAATACACCTACACTTGAATAAATTATTATAAGGAAATATAATTTACAAATCCAGTGGCGTAGTCAGATTTTTATTACAAAATCGATTCCACCACAAATCGTTCACATTACCATACTTTCAGGAGGTATAACTGTAGAACGGAATGAGCAATTGACTTTCACTGTACAAGTTCACTGGTGTTCTACTTTGTATCGGAAGTGTTGCCAGATTTAAAATATGTTTATAATATAAATAAAAATTATATCAAATACTTTGTTTCCAAAGTTATTGTTGCTTCGTTGTTAACAAATATTTTTTTATGAAATTTTGACGGTTTTGATTTATAACGACTACGAATCCAGTGGTGTAGTCAAATTTGAAAACAAAAATTGCCTAATAAATTTTTGCCGTTTTTGACAAAGAAAAAAACCATAGAGTGCCTTGAAAATGAAACTAAGTTATTAAAATTTGTGTCAAGAAACAGTTCTTGATGCTTAACATAAAAAAAAAATTGTCGATATAACGAACCCGGATTTCTTAGACTTATCTTCAATAGTTTTTGACTTCGTCAATTTATGTGACAAAATAGACAAAACAGAAAAATTAATAACCTCAGAATCATTCCAGATAACTTAACCAACTTTTTTCCAGTCGATTCCCTAGACTTTAGCGCGTCTTTTGAGATGCAGGCGAAGTGGGAATCAATATTCCATCGCCTTCTAAGGTTTTTGAAAATGACAAATTACAAATGGCAATAACTTGACTTTTTCAAATGCAACACCCTATATTTTTTAAGACCTTTTTTGTCGAAATAGGGTTTGTGGGGTCTACTATTTTCACATTGTTTCCGGTTAATCATACTCTCATGTTCTTGTAGATTACTAGAATTGTTTCTTTTGTGATGTACTCTTGTTTCTATTACAATTTCATTTTGTTGAAACATATTATTTTCAGAATGGTATGGATGTCTCAAATTTTACGACAGGGGCCTACTCGATTCCTTTTTATTTAAATCATCAATAATTCTTATATTTTTTTGCAACTAATCTAGCAAAATTTACAAAGTAGACCCCACAGACTCCTTATTGACAAAAAGCTCTTGAAATAATTCCATGCAATGATGCAATAAAATATAGGGTGTTACAATTCCCTTGGTTATGGTTAAGGGCATTTCATACGACTCTTAGTACTGTATTTAGATGTATTCTTCCCCTACATATTTCACACCGCTTTTTCTTGCACATTTACCGAAGAGGGCCACAAATGTAGCCGAAACATCTCTAATTTTCTAAATTGCAAATTACAAGATTGAAAAACTATTCCAGTCATGGAGAAGACTTTAAGTACCCCCTTCTCAAGAAACTATAAGCTCTACTTAGAGAATGGATTACTTCCTACAAATAATTCTCGTTTGCTAAATTTGTTTTACTGAAGATTAAACAGGTAATGGATATAATCCCCGTTCAACTTAGTCCAAGATCTATTGTTTACCTTTTGGTTTATCCTTAATACTTTTAATTACATTTTTATATCTACTACTACCAGTCTTGATTATTCATCATATCACGGTACATCGTGATTGTTGAGTTGCCTATATAGAAATAGATGTTGTGATTTTCTAAACCCAGTTCAGTAAAAATCATCTAGTGAAGTAGTAATGGGCGAGGACATGAAATTTTCAAAATATTTTTAATGGATTTTACACCTTGTGAAAACTCTGTTGGTAATTTTCTTTTTTTTAAATTTTCTAAAACAAAAAAATATTCAACACGTTCGTTGAGTAAAATGGTAGTTCCCAAAGACGCAGTATTGTATCTTTTGTGAATAAATAGCTGTATACTTCGACGGCATATCATGTCTTGTCCCGAGACGTCGAACGGCATATGCTGTCCTGTCCGTGGCAAAATTACAAAATGTTGTGATGTCAATCAATCAATCAATATATACTTTATTGTATTCATGAAGAAATCATGGTTACAAAGCAATACAATGTAAAGATAAAATTACAATAAAAATCAGTATAAACATATAAAAAAAAAAAAAAAATTTAAACAAGTAGAGACAATTAATTACAAAAACATTTAAGTATAATATATCACTAAAATATTGCATCAATAAATCATGGTCACAAAGGATAAAGTTACAATAAAATTAGTATAAACATCTAAGGTAAAAAGAGTAGAGACAATTAATTACAAAAAGATTTAGGTATATATCACTAAATTATTGAGTCAATAAAAAACTCATCCAAACTATAATAGGTTCTTTCCATTAATTTGTATTTTAGCTCTTTTCTGAATTTAGTTGGTGGTTCAATTTCTTTTAAGTCATTGGGAAGATGATTGTAGATTTTGCAACCATTGTAAAAAAATGAGTCTTTAATGAGACTTGAGGTGGGTAGCAGAAGTTTTACATCTCTGTTTTGTCGAGTATTGTGTGTAGAGGAGTGAGAGCCAAACTTAGTTTTATGTTTTTTTTATTATTGATGCTGTTTCCAAGACATACAGGGCAATTACTGTTAATATTTTATGGGATTTGAACAACTCTTTGCAAGAATCTCGAGGTTTAGCTTTGCACAAGTATCTTAATGCTCGTTTCTGTAGGATGAGTACACTGTTCAATAAGTAGTTGTTGCAACTTCCCCAAAATGCAATGCCGTAGCGGATATGTGATTCGACGAGGGAGTGATAAACCATCTTTGCAGCTGAGAAATTTAATTCTTGTGAAGTAAGCCTCACTCCATAACACCCAGAAGACAGTTTTTTTCTCAGTGCGATCAAATGATCAACAAATTTTAATTTACTATTTATGTGAAGACCCAAATATTTTGTGTTGTTTTTATTTTCAATTATTCCTGATTCTAGGTCTAAGTCATCAAGTTCACTTTTAAACGTAAGCAGATTTGTTTTATTGATGTTGAATGATAGTTTATTGGAGTCACACCAGTTAGTTACCTTAGTTAAATCTTCGTTAACAGCTTTATTTAATTCGTCAGTCTTTTTGTTGTACCATGTAATAGCAGTGTCATCAGCAAATAATGTGAACCTACCTGAGATATTGATGTTAGTTATATCATTAATATATAGTAAAAACAGAACTTGTCCAAGGACTGAGCCCTGAGGAACCCCAAATTTTATCTGTCCCAATGAAGAATGTACATTAGTCTTGACAATTTGCTCTCTACCGTGTAAATATGATTCTATCCATTTGTAAGACAGACCCCTGAAACCATAGTACTGAATCTTTTGCAGCAATATTCCGTGGTCAACCCGCAGTCAAAGGCTTTCGACAGGTCACAGAACACTGTTGCCACAGCCTCACCATCGTTGATTACAGTATATATATATATATATATATATATATATATATATATATATATAGATAGATACTTTATTAATCATGCTATAAAATTTTTAAAAAATAAATAAATAAAAAAATAAAATATAATTACATAAATATGTAAATCTAGAATAATGGACATCACATACAAGAACTTGAGCATAAGTCGATCAATCATATCATCAATTATTTAAAATAATTGAAAAGTTATTGACAAGTTATTGACAAGTCATGATTCCCTGAGCATAGTTACACCTTGCCTTACACATTTAACATATTCCTCAAGAGAGTAGAAGGGGTTTTCGAGCAAAAATAATTTTATTGTTTTATTGAAAGCAAATGTTCCTAATTTTCTAACTTCCCTTGGAAGAATGTTGTAGACGTTCAAATTCAGTGAATTATTTTGGGATTTACTGAGCCTATGTCTAGGTCCTCTTATTATATCTGCACCTCTGGTGTTGTGTTGGTGAATGTCTGATTGTGTTATTAATTTGGGAATTCTTTTGTGAATTTCTATCAAAGTATTCCAAATGTAAATGGAAGGAAGAGTCATGATTTTTAAATTTTTAAACAGTGGTCGGCAGGTTTCTCTATATTGTGCATTGCACAGAATTCTAATAGCTTTTTTTTGTTGTCGGAAAACGCTAGAAACTGCAGATGAGTTTCCCCAAACTACAATGCCATAATTAAGATGAGAATGGAATAAAGAAAAATAAACTGATCTCAGGGTGTTTATATTTGTGCAATGTCTGAGTTGTCGAATACAGAAAAGAGAGCGCCACAGTTAAATAAGAGATCGAAGATAGGATCATTTGAGTTTTTATTGGATTGAAATCCAAACTGGTTATCACTTAAAGTTTTATGTTTAGAGAGAAAACTCAATATTCTCATTTTTACCAATTTTTCTATTAATTTTGCTAAAGTTGGTATTAGTGCTATCGGTCGATAAAATTAGAGGAATTATCAGTATCACCACCTTTGTGCAGTGGAATAATAATATCAATCAAATATACTTTATTGCCGGAAGAAGAATTCTCATTGACAAAGTACAGAATTAAGTCAGTTTATATACAAACATGTAAAAACACGTATGCTATACATGCATACACAAAAAACATTAAAATAGTACATATGATGCATAAATAATTAAAAAAGTAACGGGGTGGGGTAAGTTTACAGATACTTCAAGACATTTTAAACACAGTCACAGTTAAATACAGGTACATTTCATGTACGACATAACGAATTGATTAGTATAGTCTATATACATGAATAAGACATTAAAATATATTAAAAATGTAGAAATGTGAAGTAATATATAAATAAAAAATAAAAACAACATACAATTTATAAATCCAAAGTGAAAAATACGAGATCCTGATGCAGGTATCACGGTCAAGCTTAATTGCAAATAAGAATACTATAACTAAACTAGATTATATAGTGTTCCTAATAGGTAAGATTATTGAAAAGTGACCTGAAAGAACTCCTGAACATTGTAAAGAACATGTTCAAGAAGAATATTCTTCATAGATGATCTAAATTGTTTATAGTCTTTAATATCTCTTATGTTCCATGGAATATGATTATAGATTTTTGCAGCATTATATATTAATGAGTTCTTGATTATATTGGTGGAAGGAATGGGGAGGGTCAAATTACCTTTTTGGCGAGTGATGCCCTCATTGACTTTATACAAGTCTTTATTCTTAAAAATCAAGCAAACTGTCTCAAGTATAAACAAAGATGAGACAGTTAGTAGATTATTCTGTTTAAATAAGGTCCTGCATGACTCTCACGGTCCTGCCTTTGATAGATATCGAATGGCGCGTTTTTGTAAGACAAATATTGATTGGAAGTTTTCTTGGTTACATGAACCCCAGAATGCTATACCATATCGAATATGCGATTCAACCAGTGCATGGTAAACCATCTTGGCCGTTGCTGTACCCAATTCATTGGTTACTATACGTGTAGCATAACATCCTGATGCAAGCTTCTTTCCCAATTGCTTAACGTGATCATGGAACTTCAATTGCTTGTCGATGTAGACTCCAAGAAATTTGTTTGTACTCACATTGACTATGGATTCATTTCCTAAAGGAATATCGGGTAGGGCACAGTGGTATGCTATACAGTTAGTTTTGTTGATATTGAAGGACAGTAGGTTGCATTACACCATTCTTTAATTTTGATATATCTCGGTTATTTTCGTATGTAAGCTATCAATGTTGTTATCATGCCATAGAATTGTTGTATCATCTGCGAAGACTGTAAATAGTCCGTCAGTTGTTAAGCTAGTCAGGTCATTGAAGTACAACAAAAATAGGATTGGACCAAGCACCGATCCTTGTGGAAGCATACAATGGATTGCCCTACTGTCTGACAACTTGTGGGTTTTAACAAGTTGGGTTCTATCACTTAGGTAAGACTGTACCCACTTATGGCTTTGGTTCCTAAATCCATAAAGTTGTAGTTTTGCGCAGCAAAATTCCGTGATCTACGAGTCGAAGGCCTTCGACAAATCACAGAATATTGCTGCACTCACTTCCCTGGTTCAGTTCAGTGTATAGTCTATTGAGAAATGTGAAAACAGCATCCCCGTGGATTTCTGTCGCTGAAATCCAAATTGTTGCTTATTTAGAATATTGTTTTCGTTTATGAAGTTCATTAATCTTATTTTAACAAGTTTCTCAATTATTTTGCCTAGAACTGGTAAAAGTGAGATGGGCCTATAATTGGAAGGATCAAGTTTTTCACCACCTTTATGGATAGGAATTACAATTGAGGTTTTCAAGAAGATTGGAAGGTGCCTTTTCCAAAGGAGTTGTTAATTAGCTGTACTAATAATTCCAACGTGAAGATTGGCATATTCTCGAATATTTTTATTGATATGTTATCAACTCCACAAGAACTTTTGTTTTCATGTGTTTTATAGTTTCCATCACTTCATACAAGTTAGTCTCAGATAGTTCAAAGCGTTGCTGAAGTATTTATATTGTTCATAAATAGAAGTGGATCAGTCGAATCCGAATATTGTCTGCGAGTTTTTTGCGATACTGCAATAGTATTAGTTGAACAAATTTGGATCTAGACATTCTCCGTTAGCTTTAGCGTTATTCTTTCCACGAAAATCATTTACGACTTGCCAGGTCTCTTTAGTTGTATTACTACTCTTGGATATTCTATTATGGAAATAAGTCTTTTTGCTGCTTTGATGATTTTTCTATAGATTCGTTTGTAGGAGTTGTAGTATTAGGTGGAAAAATACTTCGTTAGTAGATTTTCTAATTTGGTGCAGTGATCTTAGGTTATGGGATGATGTTGAATTCCTTTCGTTAACCACATTTTTTTATTGTCATTTTTTATTTTAATTTTTATCATAGGAAAGGCCTGGTTGAAGCTATCGATCAGGTGGTTGTAGTAAGATTGAAAAGGGTCATCAGTTCTCAAGCATGTATCCCAATCTTTCATTAGGCAGATTTCGTAAAATTTGTCATAGTTGGATTTACTAAATAGTCTGCCCCATTTGAAGGTATTCTTGTTATTAGGGTTTGATATGAACTTTATAGTGCACTGGACTGCTTCATGATCCGAAATATTGGCTGGTATAATACAACATGATACATTATCTTGGCTAAGATTACTACACATATGAATGGAAGTTGTAAGTTGGTCAGGAAATATCCCTGTTTGAAATGATTGGTTTATTAATTGTACTAAAACTGCCAGTGCTTCATTTGGTAGATTTTCTATCATATGTATCGATATGCCGTCAATTCCAGAGGATTTTTTAGTTTTAATTTCAGAAATAACTAGTTTCAATTCATAAAGGTCAGTAATCACCCGATCAACTAATCTCACAGTTGACAGCCTCAGTCAATTTTGCAACGTTTCAAATCTTTATCAGACATCGTTTTGATGGACCACAATGATTCATAATATAAAAAACAAGGTTTATGTGCACTGTAAAATCGACAATATATTGTTTCATGACACATTGAATGCTTTTACACCCTTCAAATCCGCCATCGTCGCTTGACATTGCGAATAGTGTTCTAGTTCTGACATTTATAGTTCAAGAAACTTGGCAACATTGCCGTTTAATGTCACAATCAACCCGATTACGCCTATTGGCTGCTCGGTCGTTTACGTCACAAAGAGCGTCAATATTAGTAGCTTTAAAATTTTCTGATTTTCAAAAACGAATGGGAACTAATGTAATTGAAATTTGACTCGAAAAATATTTTCTGGGTACATTTATCGCGTTAAAGCATATTTAAAGCGATAATAATTCCTCGTGTCCTCGCCTATTGTCTTTTGTCAATATGGATTTTCATCTAGTATCGGCCACATCAATTTAAAATGATAAATTTTCAGATATCTCGCAGCGAAGGAATAGTCCAAGATAATGCACAGTATTCTATAAATGTTGAAGATGGCATCATTGATGAGGATTGCATCGTTATATCTGATGAAGAGGACGAACCGTTTGCGCAGAGTCAGATATTCAACATATCTAAGAAAATTAAAAAAGAGCAAACTTCGTATCGCGAGAGCATCGATCCGTACTTCGAGATCAAACAAGAACTACATGATCTAGAATGTGACGGTGAAAATAATATTCCCGTGGATTTGACAGATGATGTGGATCATTTCGAGAGCACGACCGATCTCTTGAATATACTGGTAAGCAGGTTGAATTGGATATGAAATCAGGATTTCATAATTCAAGAAAAAAATTGGCAATTTGGAACTTTGTATATGAATAATTCATCCAAAATAACGATAACTATAATTTGTACAACATATTAACAGATAATAGTGAAACATACCTAATAGAAAACAACAACTTTACAGGCACTATGAGCTGTTATCATAATGGGTAATAATAGATGCTGGTCAGTCTAATACTACAGTTTTTATATTTACTTCCAGGAACCCGAGTCAAGTGGGATGTCATTAACCACCTGTACAGTTAGTTGCAACACCGGAAAATTAGCAGAAAAAAAACCTGCAGACGAGCAATTGGAGCCCCCGAAACAAGTTGATTCCAAATCAGCCAGGACTTTGCGGAGTAGACAATCTGATGAAAAAAAGGCAGAGAAATCATCGAAACAAACTAAATCAAGGGCCGTGCAAGTGATATCCCCTACGGAAGCAGAGAGGTCTCGAGCTGAGCGAGCAAAGAAAGAATCCAGTTCAAAAAGAAAGTCCTCCAAGGTCGATTCGGAACCCAATAAAAAGTTGAAGACGAGCAAACAAGACAAACCATCCAATGCTAAAGTATCTCCGCCTAAAATTTTACCGATTACTCCGAAAGAAAAGAGAGATATCGCCGCGGAAAGGAGGAAGAGACTGAGAGAAATCGCGATAAAGAAAAAGGGCGAGTCCAAGGACGCAGAGAAATATTCTCAAGTGAGGGTTTTGGAGAGCTACGAGGAACCTTCGACATCTAGAAGGTATGCTAGGGGGAAAGTGGCGGAAAACTTTCCTGAACCGTCTAATAAAAGATGTCCCAAGATTAAATTTTCCGATCTGAACGATATACCTTCCAAGTCTACAGAGGGTCGGCGAGATCCGAGACAGAGAAAAAATAGCTCTGACAAGAGTGGGAGAAGGGTACAGGAGAAGCGAGTTCAGAAGACCAACAAAACTGGTCACGACGATATTCAGGACACCACGATATCAAGCAACTTTAGCCCTAAGAGCGATTCGAACCAGAATATTCGCAGGAATCACATAGTGCCTGCGAGTAACGCACACGTTTCTTACCTAAGGCCAGATTCGACGGTGAACGAAGATAGGTCAGGACTGATTTGGAATCTTCATTCGAGAAATCACTCTGTGGTCTCTAATGTTTCTAGGAATGCGGAAGAGTTGACGGAAGAGATTCACAAGATCCTGCGCTGGTCAGTCAAATGGCTCGTAGAGCAGAACAGTATAGACATAAGTCCGCCCGTTTATGGGGAACAGCGGGTGGTACCGGTGCCACAACATTTCGAGACGTTCTCAAATTATAAGGATGTGATGTCGCCTTTGATTATGCTCGAACTGTGGCAACTCATCTTTCAGACGGCTTACAGTAAGGAAGATGAAAGGTGAGTTGGTCGCAAAACAATTTTTTTCTTTGGAATACTGTCGAAAATATTTGAGTCCGAATTTTGTACAATTTTACAAGCTTTTATTTAGTTTCACCTGTCCCGTTGTCGATGTCTTTGTGTTGGTATGTAATCAAATCTTACAAGTTCAATTCGACCCACTTCTAGTTGTCCGATTAATGTGAAATTTGGCAAGTGTTCATAATTCCGGTGACAATGCATTATGGAATTTTTGCTTGAGAAAAAACAAAATGGCGGCTCTAATATGACTGACGAGTTTTATGTGAAGGGGACAGACATCACGAATTTTTTGTCAAAATTCATTAATTCAAGATGGCGACGAGTTTTGAGGTTATAGCCCGATTCCAATAAAAATTGGTGTGTGGGGGTTTTTGGGGTCGAAGATCATGATTTTAAGATGGCGATGAGTTTTGTGGTTATAGCTCGATTCCAATAAAATTTGGTATGTGGGGATTTTTGGGGTCGGAAATCATGATTTTTTGTCAAAATCCACTAATTCAAGATGGCGACGAGTTTTGTAGTTTTAGTCCGATTCCAATAAACATTTGTATTTTGGGGTCGGAGATTATGATTTTTTTCAAAATCCACGAATTCAAGATGGCGGATCCAAGATGACGACGAGTTTGGTGGTTATAGCCTGATTCCAATAAAAATTGGCATGTGGACGTTTTTGGGGTCGAAGATCATGATGTTTTTGTCAAAATCCTCTAAATCAAGATGGCGACGAGTTTTGTAGTTTTAGTCCGACCCAATAAAAATTTGTATTTGGGGGTTTTTGGGGTCGGAGATCATGATTTTATTTTCAAAATCCACGAATTCAAGATGGCGGCTCTAAGATGGCGACGAGTTTGGTGGTTATAGCCCAGTTCCAATAAAAATTTGTATTTGGGGGTTTTTGGGGTCGGAGATCATGATTTTTGTCAAAATCCTCTAATTCAAGATGGCGGCTCCGAGATGGCAACGAGTATTGTGATTATAGCGCGATTCCACACAAAATTGGAGTATGGGGGTTTTTGGGGAAGGACATCATGATGTTTTTGTCAAAATTCATGAATTGAAGATGGCGGCTCCAAGATTGTTATAGCACGATTCCATTCTAAATAAAATTGGTATCTGGGGTTTTTTGGGGTCGGAGATTATCAATAAGATGAATGACTAAAAATAATTGAATAAAAATGATAAAAAAAAATAAGACAAGCTTTTATATGAATGCACTAAAAAGGAAAAAATAATAAGCTTGCCGTGAATATAAAATAGGTATCTTTGCGCGGCAAGCTTTTGAATCTGCTACTCACAGAATAACCTAGGTCAAACAATTAAAGACATAATTTTTCCCATTAGTGCATTAGTATAAAAGCTTGTCTTATTTTTTTTAATAAATTTTTTTCTTGTTTTTACGCGACTGTATGTAAGTTGAGTGGGTTATGTTTTCACGCATGTCTGTTTGTGCGTTTATTATATATGCACCAATCATATTCACAGGATTAAAATGGTTCAAAATAAATTTCTACTCCGTTTCTCACATAAATTGGGGATACCTAGAACTGAATTTTCTGCTTGGCAATTGCTTGTAATGTTGAATATTCAAGAATTGCACAGGCATAAGCCAATAAAACTTCGGTGTTTCAAGGCTGATTCAAAAGCTCATTCCACTAGAATTCATTGTTACATCTGCCCTGTGTAGTTCCAATAGATTGATGTTCAGAACAGCATATTTTTGAAATCCTTCAATGAAAAAATATATTTCACCCTCATAGTCCAAAAAAACGTAGACTCTGACTTTTCTGAGGTAGAGAAATAAAAGGCAACTTTGAAAATATCTATATAATGAAATTAAGAAAATAAAACATAACACAAATTTTTTATCAAAACGGCACAAGTAGCAAATATTTTGATAAATTTACATATTTTAAAAACAATCGAAATTTCTATTCCATGGAGCTCACCATTAAGTATTTATCTCTAAAACAAAATGACAACTAATCTTCAGAATGGAGTGGAAAGAGACTAGCACCCTGTATAGATTACTCTCATTTGAAAAGACCGTACTCATATATATATTCTACTATCTTTAGGGCCTCAGATAACATGCATCCACCATACATTAAGGCTTCGAGCAAATTGAGGCGTCAGTATACCTGACGTCTTAATGTCAACCTTATTTTCTTCTCCTGACTTCGAATTATTTTGGCGCAATTTATCGAGTGGAGCTCCTGGAAAAATTGAATAGGTTGGTCGAGGTTGAATTTATAAAGTACAATAGACAATAAACCCAATTTAGTGAAAATCATTCAGTGAAGTGTCTTTTTTGCTTTACATATTTTGCCATCTTTTTAATCAACGGTTTCATGCATACATATTTTTCAAATATTCAGGGGGTACCTTTAACTCTGGAATTGAATTCTGGAAAATCCCTTCTCAGAGAGTCTCTACATCTCATACTTTCAACGGTTTCGGCTCAACAATGGTCAATCAGTTAGTCAGGCCATGTTATTTGATAATATAGCAGGTACCTCAGGTTTACCAGCAATATCTCAGTTATTGGTATAGGTTAGTCATAGAAAATATTACATCGTTGAACTCCCAATGAAGACGTCTATCCAAATATATTAAAAACATACTGGTAGCTGGTAGCACTTTCTGGGACACCAGGTATATTCAGTTTTTTTCTATTGAAATTTGTTATTCGGTATATGTCAAACTGAAAATTCCAAAAAAAACTAACGGTACTCTCACACAAACTTTCAACCCTCTTTGTTTGAGAAGAAAAGCCCAAAAACCAATTTCTATGACTCTTACCTTCAAAACTGACGGTACTTTCACTCCCCCTTTCCTTCTCACACCCCCATTTTTTTCACTAAGCCCCCCCCCCCCATTTATTCATATATGTGGTTTTACCTGCATCATTTCAGATCCAGCGGTTTGGTCTGGGTATTGATCGTAAGTGAATCAGTCTGTCAGGACATGTTATTAATTATAACAGTGTCACACATAAAGTTCACAACATATGGAAGTTTTTTTAATTAATAGATATAATGAAAATTTGACTTTGCAGTTAGTTTGTGCTTGAAAAATGAGTAAAAAACAGCCACTTTCCTTTTGTCATGTGCTACTCTAATCCTGTCAAATTTGACATTTTTTTTTAAAATCCTCAAAAAATCAGTTGTTTTTTGGAAATTTCGAAAAATGCCAAAAAAAGTTGCTCAGTTTCCAATTTTATACCTTTGCTCCAAATTTGGACTCTCTACTGTCACTTAGACTTTTTTCCAATTTTTTTTAATTTTTCGATAAAAGAACGATTTCCACTTTGACTTGTGTGGATAACATTGTACATAAAACTTATTTGTGAATTATAAATGTACGAAAATCTGTATATAAAACAACTCGATTTATTAAACCCAATTTGACATTAACCAAAACTAGTCAGTCAGTAATCGAATAAACGAATTTCTCTTCATTCTCATTACACTCATATTTCTTTTTTTAATAGATTTTTATCTAGTTTGATTATTTTTCTGACCAATAATTCAGTTACAAACAAACCCGAAATATCAAACTTTTCTGTAAACTAAACAATTACCTACAGTTTCATAACTATTCAAAAGACTTTTGTTCTATCGATTTGTACTAAACATGATATACAATTTCGTGATTTTAAACAATACAAGACTAATGCAGCATCTCGGGAAGAAAATAGTACAATTGATCGAATCGAAATAAAATTTTCCCTTAGTAGGCTTTTGAAAAAAAATTTTAGTTTTGGTTAATGTCAAATTGGGTTTAATAAATCGAGTTGTTTTATGTACAGATTTTCGTACATTTATGATTCACAAATAAGTTTTATGTACGATGTTATTCACACAAGTCAAAGTGGAAATCGTTCTTTTATCGAAAAATTAAAAAAATTGGAAAAAAGTCTAAGTGACAGTAGAGAGTCCAAATTTGGAGCAAAGGTATAAAATTGGAAACTGAGCAACTTTTTTTGGCATTTTTCGAAATTTCCAAAAAAAAAACTGATTTTTTGAGGATTTTCGAAAAAAATGTCAAATTTGACAGGATTAGAGTAGCACATGACAAAAGGAAAGTGGCTGTTTTTTACTCATTTTTCAAGCACAAACTAACTGCGAAGTCAAATTTTCATTATATCTATTAATAAAAAAATCTTCCATATGTTGCGAAATTTATGTGTGACACTGTATCGATTAACGATATTTTTTAAGTACTTTTTTTGGGTTTTCCGAGTTTGCTTCCGATTGATTTTCATCTGTAAAATACACATTCTTCAATAAAGTTTTTAATTTATTTTATCTCAATTTCGAAAAAATGCAGTTGAATATTTAAAATACCGCAGTCAATTAGCAACAAATTTTGATGTTTACAAAAAACTGTTGAAGTTTTTAAACAACCCTCAGATATTTATTCCTACTTTTAAACATATTATAAAGTTCTGAACTCGATCTGTTGTGTACAATATTTCCAATTGCGTTTTGACTGGGTCTAGCATGAACAATGATTGATAAGAGAACTCATCTCAACGAACTTACCTTTAAAATTATTGCATTTCATTAGAATTTTGTAGCTTCATGATGATTCATCCATGATCATTTTATAAGGTAAAACAACTGATTTATGCATGGAGATGATACACAAACTGGTGAGAATACTATTAACATGTGGCAACACCGCATGAGGTTGTAGTGAGGCCGGAATGTTTTATATATGGACAAAAATTAATATATCTGACGCCAAATTCATAGCACTTTGGTAAGATGTATCAATGATATGTGAATAGTTAAAAAATGTATATCTTAAAACTTAGAATAGAGACCTCAAATCTCTAGATGTCGCCAGAAGTACTGAATAGTATGAATATTCACAAGCAAAACAAATGCTAACGTGACTCCTTCTAGGTGAGGCCATAAGGTTTCGATATGGAATGATGTCTTAATGTTCGAAGATGGATATATATATATATATTTATATATATATATATATATATATATATATATATATATATATATATATATTCATATATATATATATATATATTTATATATATATATATATACTTAGAAACGAAGTGATTAGTTGCGTTAACAGACAGCTTTAAATCTCTTACTCTTGCTGCTGAACTGCCATTCCATAACCAGTGTTAATAGTATTCCATAACCAGTGAAATATGTAACAAAATTAATTCTTTTGTTCAGGGAGTTACCAGTAACATGCTATAAATAAATCATCCCAGAATGGGAGACTACCTACAATCTTGAGAAATAATTTTGTTCTCCTATTTCATAAGATTCATTGATCTTTCCAGGAATCCTGTTACAGCTGTCATTAAACACCTAAGACAGGCGGAACCCATTTGCTGTTTGGATTGCGAAAGTAAGACATTTTTATGGATTGATCTATTTGTTGACTGATAAAATGTAATCCTCACAACCTTATAGAGAAAACATTACGCATCCCAAATCAACTGGCAAACTCGTGTTACTTTCTATCACAATTGTCAATTTTTACCTTCAATTTTATCGAATAATGGACACCTATGGTCACACATATCTTTTCAATTCCAACAACATCTGAAATGATGTTTTTCAAATCTTCAATTGGGACTTACATTTTATTACCCAAAAATCAAATTGAAGTTTTATACCAACAAGGAATCTACGGTTCATGTGAGTACTCTATCGTTTTCTGCATATCTGTTTTGTAATTCTTTGATATAATTGAACTTTCATCAAATTTTACCAGTCTAAATTGAATATTTTAATATCGCCAATTTTGGGATTCCCGTATCACTTAGCTATTTTAATGTTTTTTTTATTTATCAACATTTGTTTTTTTTTTCGCAGGAAAAATATTTTTATTTCTTAAAGTACAGTCAAATGTTAGAGGTAGCATATGTAGGGACTCTAGCTGCGGCATTCCTAGGTACTCTGATGATGGGACTTTAACCTTGAGTCTCATTTCTTTTTTGGATGTTGAGATTAGCACAGGCTCCTTTAACTTTTTCACAAATTGAGTACAATGGAGATTTTACTAGAATATTGGTTTTGGTAGGTAGAAAAACGATTCATACCTAGAGCTAATACAAGGAACTTGGTTATCAGTCAGTGGTTGCAGTTTTTGAACGTCTCGAACGTTCATCGTCTCCCAACTTGGTACGGTCACGTTTAAATTCAGCGTCCCAAAATTTCACGGTGATAAATGATGGTGCAGAGTCCCCGTACACAGCGTCCAACTCGTCTTTGATTTTGTGTAGGCGTATTGCCTTTTGAAAACAATTTTTTTTCTCAAAAACACACACCGTTTGTTTTTATTCTGTAATATTTCACAATCATCTTCAGGTGAAGACGATTGCAGATACAAGCATTCGAAACGTCGTGAAAACCTTTTAAATACATTAAGACGATGGACGTCCGAAACGATGGTAATCAAGTTACCACATCGTCTACAACCTTCAAACAAACATTATTTGATTTAATCTCCTTCAAAGTTATCAAGTCATCTGCAATAACATCCGTTTGCTTGAGACACTGTTTCCGATGTTGTTAATGAATAATAGCTAGGTTGCATTCTTCTGGAGCTCCACTAGAAGCGATAAACTGATAAGAATGATGTCCTCTATATTTAACAAAGATTGTGCGATTTTGCAGGTATTTTTTTATATTTTCAAACTAGATTTAAATAAAAATCTTAATTATAATGGAAACTTTTAACTTTCATTTTCAGCGAACTCTAGTGAAAAGGATGATAACATGTTCAGGCAAGAAGAGTTGTGTCTGATAGAACTTAGAGTGAGAGCTGCAAACAATAACAGTTACCAGTATCAGTACACAAGCTACGGTTACATAAAGTACGTCAAGAGAATTCCTTCGCGATCAGGTAATATTTCATTGTCGAAACTCGTCTTATTAATGCAATTCTTCCTAGGGCATAGTGTAGCTGATATACCCAAAAGTGTAATAAAACACAACATAAATACATAAGAATATTTCGATCGTGTAAATATATAAAAAGCAAATAAAACAAAATTAAAAAATATACATTTTATAACAAATTAGTCATTAAAAATTCGAAAAAATTAATGGAAAAATAGTTTTCCTGTCTGCCTAACCTCTGCCGACCTGCTCAGAGCCATAAGAAAACATTGGCAATTACCGGATGCAATAAACATTTGAATAATGTGCAATGTTGAATTGATTGTTTGGTAAATGTACAAAAAGAGTCTAAGCATTCGTTGCAGGCTACCGGTGACAGGTATTCAATTTCATAGTGATGAAAACAAACGCATCTCGTTATATCTAAGCTGTTAGATAATGTCAGAACTAGTAGATGAAGTCAACACACTTTGAAGCACTTAACGAATAAAAATAACAAAAACATCAGTTGTAAGAACACTGTTGCTAGATAGTGTTTTCATGATTCTCGCACACGCCCATAGCTGGGAATAAGAAAGCTGTCAATGTACGTACGTTTGTCACATTCAACTACTGTTTTCTGATTGGCTAGCGAATGAAATGTACTAGTCAAAGAAATGTCTATTTTTTCGATATGAACAAATATATTGAACAAGAAAGCTAAACATGAAAATTGTCTCTCAACTGAACTCTCGTACTTTATTGTGTCTCAAAAGACGTTAACTCCTTTCTATAACTTGTTTAAATGTTCAACTGTTCCCATGTAATCTAATGAAAGCTTGCACTTGGTCATTTCATAGTTGCTAAAAGCATCGCAACTCACCAAGTATGCAACAATTTTTCTTCCATAACCGGCTACAATTTCCCGTCCTCAAGTAATTCCAAAGGTATTTTCTGTTACCCTGACACTCTAGCACTTGAAAAACACTCAAATTGTGGTAGGTAATAATTTTTTTTCTGTATATTTTTTTATATTTTCGGTGTTTGGGCACAAGTTGAATTTTTCAAATGCAATAAGGTATTCTTGAGGGTAGGTATTGAATTAGTTATGATGCCACAACATGGAAAAACTTGGTTAGCACTATAAAATGGTCAGAAAGTTTCATAATGATGAGTGTCGAACAATTTAATAGAAAAAAAAAATTGGAGCTGACTTATATAGTATTTGCTATGAATGTAGATTGATCTCTCAGTGCTAATTATTTATTTTTTATACAAAATCATAGATTGAAATTCGACATCAACAGTATATTTAATAAGTTGAGTCTGTTATATGACAATTTCGATGGTTTTTGCCCAGGATTTGTTTAATTTAAAATCTCGGATGATGTCTTCAATTATAATAATAACAAATCGACTTTATTGACAACTTTACATGCATTTGCTCCGAAAAGGTGAAGATTGGCTAAATAGCTACTCTTGAACTGTTAACCTTTAAAAAAAAAGAGAAAGAAAATAAAGAGAGAAAAAAAAAGTAGCAATGTGACTAGTTTTGTTGGTTCAACAAGTTAATTTTTAGCGAGATTTCTAAATCTATTCAGTGGTGTTGATAATTCTGGTTTAAAGGAATTGAAAAGTTTTACTGCATTCAAACAGATCTGTCGAGTGGTGTGGCATGTTAAGTATCTGTGAATGTCTGGTGTTGAGATTTGTAAATTATTTCTGAACACTAGTTTGTCAAGAAGATATGGCGGACTTCAGTATTAAACAATCTATGCAGAAAAATGAGGAAATGGTGTTTAAATACATTAGAAACTTTGAGCCACTCAAATTGCAGGATGTATGTACATATTTCCTCAGATTAAATATGAATATGCAACAAGTATTTTGCACTCGTTGAATTCATTTGAGTTCATCCTAAATTTTGCTTAACACCTCATTTTATTCCAGGGTTCCTCACAAAATTCAGTATATTGACGAAGAATTTCAATATGCCCACTTATATGGACAAGATTCTAGTCAAAGTAATTGGAAGCGTTGGTGGTGCCTTCAGACTGTTCAAAACTATAAAATATCTGTCAAATTCGCCTCTTTGTCAATATGTTTTGAAACCAAATAAAATTGAGCATCGAATCGATACGAATAAAAATTTAATGCCTGAAAAAGTAAGTAAATTATATATTTACTAGATAATTTCAGTTGCTGTCCATCCGATTTTGGCGGAATGTCGAGAAATCTGGCCTTTTGAGGACACAATTTCATAACCGAAATTTTATGCATAGCAAAGCCAAATAAAGTTTTTGTTTTCAGGGCAATTTGAATCCACAACAGTTGGAAATTGTAACAGAAGCCTCCGCAGTATGCATGGGAAATTCCCCTGGTATTTATTTGATAAAAGGTCCTCCTGGGACTGGAAAATCTTTTGTTATTGCCAATATTATTTTAAATGTGTTGAATAAGAGTCTGTCTATGAACAAGCCTGCCCTAATTCTGTTGACTGCTCCGTCGAATGCTGCCGTTGATGGATTGATTCTGAAACTGATGGAACTAAAATTTAAGTTGCCAGGTATGGGTGATAATAATGTTTTTTTTTTTAATAATCACTGATGATGCATTTATTTATTCGTTTATTTATTTCACCAATTCTATTTGTTGAAATTGTGTTTGTTTTGTAGAGTTCGAAAGGAAGAATCTGAAACTGGTACGCATTGGTCCGGATTCGAGCATAAGCCCGAGCGTCAACAAATTCAAACTAAGTGCGCTGGCTCAAAATCACATCCTCACGAGCAAGGAACTGATGAATGAATACCTCAAGCCTAATCGCACCAACGCAGAAGCATTTCTGAGGGAAAAATTGGGTCAGAGGTATCAGTACGAGTTCAACACGACGGAAGATTTGTTGTTGTTCAGAGCGAACGTGATTTGCACGACTTTGAATAGTTGCGTCGGGTTCAAGATTGCGCAGGGCGTTCGATGGTGAGAACAAAGAACCAAAGAGCAAATTCGAGAATGTAATGTTTTTATTTTAGGGACAAGTTGAAATTCACGTGTTGCATAATCGATGAAGCTACACAGTGTAACGAAGTGGAGTCTTTGATGCCGATACAGTTGGGTATCGATAAATTTGTACTCGTAGGGGATCCTAAGCAGTTACCCGCCGTTGTATGCAATAAGGTGTGTAGATAGATAGATAGATTTATTCATCATTATTGAAGTTTTTACACAAAGTAGTACAAAAAACTTATCGGACTAGTCAACGGGAATCAGACATACATAACTCCTGCAGAAGATATATTTAAACATTTCAAAAACTTTTTACAGATTCAAAATACAATTAACAATTTTAAAATACAATTACAATTACAATTCGAACCGTCTTATGTCCTTCACTTGTATGTTTGTTTGTAACAGACTCCTTTGGGCGCGATTTTGACCCACTTCCAGACGTCCGACTGATTTGAAATTTGGCAGGTGTACATAATTCCGGTGACAATGCATTAAGAAATTTTTGTGTGAAAATAAAACAAAACGGCGGCTCCAATATGGCGTACGAGTTTTGTGATAATGGTCCGATTCGCTTCAAAATTGGTATGTGGGGGTTTTTGGGGTCGAATATTATGAGTCTACAGACCTCCAGGTGGTCAAGTTTTGGATGCTATAAATTCTCTAGAGCACTCAATTGCTTCAATGTTCCCCGATACAGATAATATTATATTAATGGGTGATCTCAACTTGAACTTAATGCAAGTGACACCAGCAACAGACTTGGTCACAGATTTGTTGGATTTATTTAATATTACTCAAATAATAAAAGCCCCAACACGTATTACTAAAAACTGTAATACCTTATTAGATATTATAGCAGTTGGTGATATTGACTTGATTGATGGTGAAGCACAACATGTCGACATGCATCAAGTCACTGATCACCAACTGGTGTTTTGTCAACTCAAAATAAAAATTCCTCAAAATAAAATCAAGTATATAATTTACAGAGACTTCAGTGCATTCAATCAGGTTGATTTCGAAATGGAATTACAAATGCAGAATTGGCAAGAAATATTTTTTACAGAGGATATTGACATAAAAGTTGATATATTAACTAATAATATGAAATCTGTTTTTGATCGTCATGCTCCGCTTAGGAAAGTAAGATCGACTAAACCGAGGGCTCCTTGGATGACTAATAATTTAAAGATCATGAAAAAACAAAGAAACAAATTACTTGCCAAGTACAAATCAACAAAAAACTTGGATGATTGGGAAGCATACAAGCGAACAAGAAATGATTTCACCGCGGCAGTTAGGCAGAATTATTTGAATGAAATTCACAGAACTAAAAAGAATCGGAAAGATACCTGGAAAGCACTTGAACAGTTGAATATCCATTCTAAGAAATCTGATATATCAGTACCACCTGACTTGAATGATGCCATTTCATTAACTCTGTCAATGCATTAGAGTGTCAAGTTGATGATGATCTTGTACAGTATTATAATACCCATAAAGTGAATTATAACCTAGACCACTGCAAAATTGAACCCTTTCGGGAGCATGACGTTCTGGAGGCTGTAGATAGTATCAAATCAAATACAGAAGGTTCTGATGGAATAACCCTCCATATGATAAAAATGTGCTGCCCCTTTTTATTGCCATTTATCGCTCACATATTCAATTGCTGCCTACTTGAGGGATATTTTCCTATAAATTGGAGAAATGCAGTTATTTTACCGTTACCAAAGGTCTCAAATCCTAAATGTCTGTCTGATCTGAGACCTATCAGTAGGCTTCCAGTGCTATCCAAGATGTTCGAAAGACTGATTATCAATGAAATTTTACGTTTCCTCACAGAGAATGAACTATTTTCTGATTGCCAATCTGGTTTTAGGTCTGGGCATAGTACAATTACTGCATTAACTAAAGTATTAGATGATATATTTCAGGCAACAATATACATCATTACTGGTTACATTAGACTATAGTAAAGCTTTTGATACCCTGGGTCATAATCTATTATTGGCGAAACTAAATTATTACTGTTTATCTAAGGAAACCATAGGATTAATTGGAAGCTATCTCTCCAACCGATGTCAGTATGTTGTCCTAGAGGACACCAGTTCAAGTGCAATGCCATTACCTCGAGGAGTTCCTCAGGGCTCAATACTAGGGCCGCTACTCTTTTTACTTTATACTATGGATCTAAAAGAACTTTCTGGTGACTGTTATATACATCAATTTGCTGATGATACTCAAGTGTATGCAAGTTTCAACAAAGATAATGCTGACATGGTCATTACAAAAATCAATGATACTCTTGATAAAATATTGAAATACTCCAATAAACATGGTTTGAAATTAAATCCCACTAAATCACAAATGATATGTTTTGGTAATAGTGATTATGCTACTGAAGAAGTAGTAATCAATGGTGTGAGTATTGAGCCCTGTAGAGCAATAAAAAATTTGGGACTATTCATTGATGATGATTTACGGTTCAAAACGCATATTAAGCATATAGTCCAGAAAAGCTATATGTCATTAAGAAATCTTTACCGCAACAGAACAATACTAAACAAAGAATTGAAAAAACAGTTATGTGAATCACTAGTTTTGAGCCACTCAAATTAGGGCGATATTATTTATGGACCATGTCTTAATATTCGAACTTCAACTAGAATTCAAAGAAATCAGAACTCATGTATTCGTTTCATCTGTTCACTAAGATTACGAGACCACGTAACTCCATTCAGAGCTGAACTAGGGTGGCTTGATATGCAGGACAGAAGGAAACTTCACCTTGCATGTTTTGTTCATAAAGTATTAGAAAAAGGAACTCCCTCGTATATTAGAAAAAAAATGTCATATAGGTCGGTTGTGCATGATGTAAACACCAGAAATAGAAACCTACTTGTAATACCCAGGCATAACACTGCTGCATTCAAAAGGTCATTTTCTCATTCTGCGGTAAAAATATTTAACTCCATACCAACTCCTATCAAGAACAAATCATCTTATGGATTTAAAAGAGCCTTTAAGGAATACCTTATGGTTCTATAACATTTTTGTTTTATATGTTGTAATTATATTAACGTTCTCCCTTTACGCATTCTTTGCATTATTTACATGTTACATTTTAGTTATTTGAACATACCTGTTACTCCCGTGATTGTTAATTATAATATATATATGTAGGCATTATTCTGTATGAAATAATTTATTTGTAACTGGTACTCGGTTGAGTTGAGCAGTCTAACTTGACTTCGCCGAGGATAATTAAAATAAAGATATTTTATTATTATTATTATTTTGTAAAAATTGGAAAATTCAAGATAGCTGCCGAGTTTTGGATTATGGTGTGATTCTATTAAAATTGGTATGTGGGCGTTTTTGGGGTCGAATATTATGATTCTTTTGTAAAATTGAAAAATTCAAGATGGCGGCTTTAAAATGGCGGCCGAGTTTTGTGATTATGGTCTGATTCTATTCAAAATTGGTATGTGGGGGTTTTTGGGGTCGGAGATTATGATTATTTTGTCAAAATTGAAGGATTTAAGATGGCGGCTCCAAAATGGCCGCGAGTTTTGTGATTATGGTCCGATTCTATTCAATATTGAAGAATAATAGTTAAATAAAATTAATAATAATAATAATAGTTTAAAAAAACTAAAAAACACGCTTTTATAGAAAACCAGACTAAAAAATAGAAAATGAGAAAAAATTTTATTTTATTAAAAAAAAAAGCGTGGGGTGCATCCCATTTTTCTGTTTGTTATCCCGTTTACCTGAAAGAAATTAGCGAAATCGGTCCAGCCATTCTCAAGTTAAAAGCTTACCAACACAGAAATTCATTTTTGTTATATAGATTATATAATCCTGAAAAAGCTTTTCCAATAACTTTTCTAAAAATCCTTTCGTGCCCTAAAAACCTTGTTCGGAGTATTACAAACATTCAAAAAGACAATTAGCCAAATCAATCCAGCCGTTGTTTTTATAAAATAAAATAAAATGTTACCCTGGCGGGGATTCGTTCCTGTGACCTTCTGCTTGGTAGGCGACAGTGTAACCGCTGAGCTATTTCCTCTTTGGTAATAAACGACTGCCTAGTATTTTTCTTCGCCAAATTTCTTAGATACCTGAATTTTCCAATTTACAGGCAACTTTCCTTATTTTTCCTATCAACCATCCTCAGGCTATAACAAACATTAAAAAAAAAAATTGCCAAATAGGTCCAGCCATTCTCACGTTTTGCGCTTACAAAGAATCGATATTTATTTTTATTATATAGATTTTTTGGTCTCATATATAGTACTGCATTTATCTTCAAAATGAATTCTTATTTAATAGACAGTGTCAAATCTTTATCGAATTTATGATTATTCTCGCGATGGATTTATCTTAATGGTTACCAACTGTGAAGTCACGAAAGCTATTATCAAATTATCATATCATGCTTCCCAGACAGACACAGTTACAATTTGGTTTCATAAATAAAAATGAGTTTGTCCATAACGTTTTGAAATTATTTCTATTTATCAGTGTTATACAGAGCAGGCTTCCACATTTTCATGAATCGAGAAGACTTCTCGAAAATTATTTCTGAATTTAGTCAATTTGCTTGATAAAAGTCTATCTAATCAATGTTGAAAATACCCCTAAAATACATATTTGACTAGATCAACTGCGATATTCATGCATAACTGCATCCTATTCGGTTTTATTTTGTAGGAAGCCCAAAAGATGGGCTATGGAACTTCGTTATTTGCCAGGATTGACGAAAATTTCAGTACAAACCGGTCATCTCCCATAAAAATGCTGATGAACCAATACAGAATGAGGCCGGAAATTTGCGAATATCCGAATAAGACGTTCTATGAGGGAAAGCTGAAATCACGTCCGACGTTCAACAATCCAATCGAACCGGCTATCAAACCTTACTTGGTGTTCAATGTGAACAGAAACGAAGGGGACTCATCTGATTACGTCAATTCAGACGAGGTTCATCTGATCCGTAACCTTTTGGAAACACTGAGGAAGTGCGTTAAACCTACCTGCCAGTACACGATTGGGATCATTACTCCTTACAAGGCACAAAAGGAATTGATCTCACGGGATATATCTAATATAAGGTGAGTTTCAATTCAAAATATACCTAATTGTTTAAGAAAAAATCTTATTGTCAAAGCATTGTGAAAAGCTGAAGTAAAATTATGAAATATACAAAAACGTTTACCAAAATTAAGATTTATTTCAAATCTTTTTCCTGACCTTTTGAATGATGATTGTGGTGTTGTTATTGGGATTTAGGTCTTCGATTAAAGAAAACAGTATTTCTTAAAAGCCGACGTTTTGTCAATTTATTTTGACATCTTCAGGAGACTGTAAGATAACAGGGGTGTTACAATTTATAATTTAAAAAGAGGGAAAGTATATATTTAAAACAATTTTATCTCTTTTTAAACATAATTATTACTTTTTCAGATTTATCTTGTTGACTTTGTCAAAATTACACTTTAGAAAAATTAGAGAATTTCATAATACAGCAGTTAAATTGATTGGTAAAAATAAAATATTTGGAAAAACTCGCATAGCACAGCTCGCGGGAGCTATATCAATGAGCGTGAGATATAGTAAGATATACCGTCCCTTAGAGAGGGCGTTAATTCAATAATTTACCAAATGCCATTGTATTCCGTAGAAATATTTAAAACTGATTTAATACAATATATGGAGTGTTAATGTGTTTTTAAATTTTTTTTGTTCACTAAACATTGACTCTTGATTTATATTTCTGGTTTAAATTTTATTAATATGCTTGGAACCGTGTGTGAGACTTTTTTCTTTTTTTAATGAAGATATTCTATCTTTTTCTTTGTTTCAAAGTTGTAAATAAAATTGTGTAATTCAATATTTACATTCAATTTATAAATGACTATATCAAATTCCATTGTTTCAGAATGCCTCCCAGCGTTTCTGTTACTGTCAATACAGTGGACAGTTTCCAAGGATTGGAAAACGATGTCATTATCATCTCATGTGTGAGATATACTGCCAATTATTTCCTTCAAAACGAACAGAGGTTGAATGTAGCTCTTACTAGGGCGAGACAGGCACTTTACGTTATAGGAAATTATGCCCTTTTCAAGGTAAGGATTTTTTCCCATTAGGTTTTGTTACTAATATAACTTTTAATAGCTAGTTTTTAAAGAAACTAGATACTTTGTTATGTTTTTTGCACTATTATTTGTGTTTTTTGTTGTGAAAAAGGAAATTTACATAATTTTATGACTGGGTAGTTTTGTGAGCTTCAGGAGACTCTTCATGTTTTTTCATGTCATCTTAAGTTTCCGCCAAGATATGTAATCGAAGATATGTTTTCATTCCAGGAACGAGGATTTCGAATCATGATTAGGATTACAGGGTATTTTTTTTTACTAAGTACTCAAATTTCTTTTTTCTGACATTTTTTTCCTTTGAAATACTCAAACAAAATTGTGATTATTCCGAAAATCATATATTGTTTTCAGTGTGTACAAGAATCCATGTTTAATTGAAAGTTCAAGAAGATTTAAATATGTCTGTTAATGCAAACTGGAGCAACAAGGCAAACCTCGAAAAATTAAATTTATATATAATTTATATATATATATATATATATATATATATATATTTATATATATATATATATATACACATAAAGTTTGCAACATGGAAGTTTTTTTTATTAATAGATATAATGAAAATTTGACTTCGTAATTAGTTTGTGCTTGAAAAATGGGTGAAAAGCAGTCTCTTTTATTTTGTCATGTGCTACTCTAAACCTGTCAAATTTGACATTTTTTTCGAAAATCCTCAAAAAATCAGTTTTTTTTTTGAAATTTCGAAAAATGTTGCTTAGTTTCCAATTTTATACCTTTGCTCCAAATTTGGACTCTCTACTGCCACTTTGACTTTTTCCCAATTTTTTTAATTTTTCGAATCTTTCGCTCTACCGATTCGAACGAAACAATTCAAATTTCATAATTTTGATGAATACGAGACTTCAATGTCATATCTTGCCCAGAAAATACCCACATTGGCCTGTTACCAGAAAAAAAAATGCACCTCCAGAAATTCGTCTTTGTTGTTGCAAAGTTCATCTAGTTTTTTCATTTCATTGTGAAACTGATTCGGATTTTCAATGTATGGACGTTAATATGTCAGTAATCGAATAAATGGATTTCTCTTCATTCTTATTACACTCGTATTTCTTTTTTTAATAGATTTTTATCCAGTTTGATTATTTTTCTGACCAATAGTTCAGTTACAAACAAACCCGAAATATCATACTTTTCTGTAAACTAAACAATGACCTACAGTTTCATAACTATTCAAAAGACTTTCGTTCTTGCGATTTGTACTAAACATGATATAAAATTTCGTGATTTTAAACAATACAAGACTAATGCAACATTTCGGGAAGAAAATAGTGCAATTGATTGAATCGAAATAAAATTTTAAAAACTAATATTAGGAGTATTAGTGAAAATACAGGGGTTGACAGTGAAACTGTGGGAAGAATTTTGCACAAAAATAATTTCCATCCCTATAAGCCAAAGTTCATACACACTCTTAAGAAGTCATATGTTTAGGGGCAAAGTGATAGGACGAGATTGGGAAGATTATTGGCCTCCAAGATCACCGGACCTATCTCCAATGGACTTTTTTCTATGGGATTATCTGAAACAAAAAGAGTATGAGCACATACCATTTGCAAACAAAGAACATTTAGAGAATACCATTCGGGAGTGTTGTGCTAACATGAATCCCCTATTTACTAAAAATGCCACAAAGTCTGTGAATGAAAGGACTATAATTTGTATAGAACGGGAAGGACGGCATACTGAATGATGAATACGGGTTCTTTATAAGATTATATCAACATGACCACAATACTCGTTCCAAGGGTCTGTTGGTGTCAAATTCTCATAGAACAGTGTTGTATGAAAAAAGTGTAGATTTTAATGGCTGTAAATTCTACAATATACTTCCTGAAGATATTAAGGATTCTCCGAGTTCTCATGTTTTTAAATATAGGCTGAAGAAACTGCTGCTTCAAATGAACTGTTACACTTTTCAGGAATTTATCGAGCAACTATAAATATCAGACTGAGTGAAAGCTCATTCATATTCATAATATAGGTGACTTACCATCATCAATGATATGATGATAAATTACTCAATTAATTTTATATTTACTTGTTAGTCTTTTGTTGACTTTGTACTCTTGTATCTATATACTTAATATACATTTGGTTTTGTTGACTTTTCTCCAATTATTGTACATTGTAACATTACTGCAACAACTGTACTTTTCAATTTGAGAAATAAAGAAATTATTATTAATTATTATTATTATTGAGATAAATCAATGAATGTTATCATCTTTTGTTGTGAATTTGGTTATAGTTATTTTGGTTTAATGTTTCTTACACATCTAATGGTGGAAATAAAGAATGAGAGGTTTATTAAATTAATTCCAAAAACGTTGCAAAAAATTATTATTTGCTCGAAAATTATATCTAACAGTTTACATCCAACAGTCACACTGTTGGGTGTAAACTACATCAAAATATTTCGAACTCATCTGCACCTAACGGGATACAAATCCATTAAAAAAAAATACTAGTGTAATAAGAATGAAGAGAAATTCGTTTATTCGATTACTGACATATTAACGTCCATACATTGAAAATCCGAATCAGTTTCACAATGAAATGAAAAAACTAGATGAACTTTGCAACAACAAAGACGAATTTCTGTAGGTGCATTTTTCTTTCTTTCTGGTAACAGGCCAATGTAGGTATTTTCTGGGCAAGATATGACATTGAAGTCTCGTATTCATCAAAATTATGAAATTTGAATCATGTTTCGTTCAAATCGGTAGAGGGAAAGATTTGAAAAATAAAAAAAATTGGAAAAAAGTCGAAGTGACAGTAGAGAGTCGAAATTTAAAGGAAATGTCTAAAATTGGAAACTGAGTTTTAAAAAAAAAAATTTGGTTTAGAGTAGCAGACAAAAGGAAGGCGTTTTTTACTCATTTTTCAAGCACAAACTAACTGCAAAGTCAAATTTTCATTATATCTATTAATAAAAAAAACTTCCATATGTTGCGAACTTTATGTGTGACACTGTATATATATATATATATATACCGGGTGACACAGGATATCAGGCCACCCCGTAACTTCTGCATTCGTGAACGGATTTTTCTGAAATTTGGTACAGTTATATAAGCAACCATTTCGGATTTGATCACATTACAATCCAATATGGCGGACTTCCGGTTTTTCTGCAAATGCCAGCAACTTTGTTTTTTCAAATAGAACACCCTGTATATTTTTACATATTCAAGTTCAATTGGTCAAAACAAGTCCAAACCTTTTGTAAAATGTCATTTTTTTGAAACAATTGAAATTGTTTTTTCATTTTACCTCGTCGATAAATGAGATTTGGTCAAAGCTATTCACAATGAGTCGCAAATAACAGAAAAACTTAAATTTTTCTGAAAAATTATTTTTTGTGTCAATTACTGATTAATCACATTTTGACCAAAAATCTTGAACATTCATTAAGGAAAAAAATTACACATCATTTTTGTATTTCGGTGCAGTAACAAATTGTATAAATTCAAAAATCTACAACTAGTTCATGAGTTTTCTGGCAGTTCGAATAATTTTTCAACTTAGTAAGCTGTGGAAAACAACATTTCTGAATTTTGTCAACTAATTGTGTAAGTTATACTTATAAGCACGATAATGGTGTTTTTTTTGAATTCTAGCATTTTCTCAACTGACATTGCATTGGTATTCCAATTCCCGCATCGAAGCGGTTGGATCAAAATCAACATAAGCAAAACATTCATTTCTACCTCCTCACTTGCGATCATCTTCTCCATTGTTGGGTTCTTTAATATAATAACTGACAAGCGGCGACAATGTTTTCAAGACATTCTCCGTAAATTAATAACATCAACCTGTTCACTTCTTGTGAACCTATAATTTTGATTTTACATTTCTACTAAACTAATTCCCGGAAGTTAACTAATTTTCGAGAGTTGAGATGAAAGATGACAGCGAAACACAATTAGTTGACAAGATTCAGAAATGTTGTTTTCCACTGCTTACTAAGTTGAAAAATTATTCGAACTGCAAGGAAACTCATGAACTAGTTGTAGATTTTTGAATGTATACAATTTGTTACTGCACCGAAATACATAAATGATATGTAGGTGGCCCATTGGGGTTTCATTTGAAAAAAAATAATTGTTGATCAAAATGTGATGTGACTGAATTAATTCATCAATAAATCACACAAAAAATAATTTTTCAGACAAAATTACGTTTCTGGTATGTGCGACTCATTGTGAATAGCCTTGACCAAATCTCATTTATTCACGAGGTAAAATAAAAAAACAATTTTAATTTCAATTGTTTCAAAAAAATTACATTTGACATAAGGTTTGGACTTGTTTTGACCTGTTGAACTTGAATATGTAAAAATATACAGGGTGTTCTATTTGAAAAAACAATGTTGCTGGCATTTGCAGAAAAACCGGAAGTCCGCCATATTGGATTGTAATGTGATCAAATCCGAAATGGTTGCTTATATAACTGTACCGAATTTCAGAAAAATCCGTTCACGAATGCAGAAGTTACAGTGGTGGCCCGATATCCTGTGTCACCCGGTATATATATATATATATTGTTCTGTATAACGGTCCTTGGGGGGTTGTGCTTCAGTGAAATTATTGAAAGCCTGAATGCAATTTTCCCTGCCAGAAGCCGTTTATGCATAAAGGGGTCCCATCTCTTGAGGAAATCCGAGAACGGCCATCTCCCAAGCGTCCTCACTGGGACGAGCCTCGTTATTACTATCATAGGTAAAACCTTCACCCCAGGTAATTTTTAGGATAAGCGCCGGGCCCCCAGTCACTGTCTTCCAGGGCTCTTGGTTTCGGGTGTCCGACTCTTCACGACCGCGGAAACTATCTGCTTTAATGATTTCTACAGTGTCACGACTTATTCCTAATATTTTTTCCAAATGGTTGAGCCTCTTATCCCCCCATTCGTCTCAAGCCGTCTCTCCCCTACTTCCGCTTCGCTTTTGGAACGCCCCTGCGTTCCTCCATGTAGGCCTCTTGGACATTTACATTTTTTAGCCCCAATTTAGAAAATTCTGAATTCCGCGGAGGTCCCATTGGAAACGCTTTTTCTCTCCCCGGTATCTCACCAGATACAGGCTGGAACCTATTTTCGAAAGCGACAGTCTTTTTTTTGAGAATTTCTACCCACCGGGCTTTGTACGAAATCTCGCGGAGTCAAAAGTTTACTTTTTGTCAAATCAAATCCTAATTTGCTAGCCCTGTCGGCCAGCTCGCCAACAGAGTCTAGTTCAGAAATGACTTTTTGTTAAAAAAAAAAAAACTCGTTCGAAAACCTCTTTGCACACTCGCTCGACTTGTGGACCTCGCCTTCAGCTCAGTCCACCAATTTGTCTCGCTGGTGTGCAAAGAGTCGTTTTCAAACCTTGTTGTTTAATATACTATTATCTATTTATGATTCCATTTAATTCTCTAAGGCCCGGTATTTTCACCTCCGGTTATACTAGGAACAATTTAACCAACTGTTAGAATAGGCTTTTGTTTGACGTTTATTGCTAAGCAAAAGCACATTCTAACCATTGGTCAATTTATTCCTAGTATAACCGGAGGTGAAAATACTGGGCCTAAATGGAGGTATTATCAATTTTCTTTCTTTCTAGAATTGCCGACCTCTCTATGACCTTCGTGAGAATGCGAAGAAAAGGAAATGCCTCTTGGATATAAAAGACAACCCCCGGAACATTCCAACTTTCCATAAGTATATTATGAAGAAGTAGTTGATGCGTGTAAATTTGTTAGCGCTCTCTTCCAAATATTAGTTTATTTAGTTTTAACAGTTCATCTAAAATTAGCTATAAGAAAATTCTTATAGCTAATTTTAGATAGAAATATTATTTTTCTAAGGAATTCGTTGTTATTGGATCATTGAAAGATCCAAAGCTTAACAATGGCGCCATTAAAGTTACGCTCAAATGTTGACTGAATGTTATTTTATTATCATGCAAAACTGCAGTGCAGATGCCAAAACATTAACTTGAAATAATTATCTGTTTATAGTCCACCAGCTGGAATCATTGAAACATTTATAAATGGACTCTCTGTCGCATTGGACTACTGTAATGAAAAATTCAAAAATATAATTGTTTGTGGTGACATAAACATAAACTTTTTATGTGAATAAAATAATAAATCATTCCTCACCGATCTCTTGGGTAGCTATGAACTGAGCATACAAAATTTTGAACCTACGAGGGTCTTTACAATCGTAAATGGCAAATCGAGTGAGAGTAAAATTGACTATTTACACGCTTTATATTAGCTTCACTTGTATGTTTGTTTGTAACAGACTCCTTTGGACTTGATTTTCACCCACTTCCAGACGTCCGAATGATTTGAAATTTGGCAGGTGCACATAATTCCGGTGGCAATGCATTAAGAAATTTTTGTGTGAAAAAAAAAACAAAATGGCTCCAATATGGCGGACGAGTTTTGTGATTATGGTCCGATTCGCTTCAAAATTGGTATCTGAGGATTTTCGTGGTCGGAGATTATGATTATTTTGTCAAAATTGAAAAATTCAAGATGGCGGCTCCAAAATGGTGGACGAGTTTTGTCATTATGGTCCGATTCTATTCAAAATTGGTATGTTGGGGTTTTTGGAGTCAAATATTATGATTCTCTCGTGAAAATTGAAAAATTCAAGATGGCGGGTCCAAAATGGTGGACGAGTTTTGTGATTATGGTCCGATTCTATTCAAAATTGGTATTTGGGGGTTTTTAGAGTCGAATATTATGATTCTTTCGTGAAAATTGAAAAAATCAAGATGGCGGCTTTAAAATGGTGGACGAGTTTTGTGAAAATGGTCCGATTCTATTCAAAATTGGTATGTGAGGGTTTTTGGAGTCTAATATTATGATTCTTTCGTGAAAATTGAAAAGTTCAAGATGGCGGCTCTAAAATGGTGGACGAGTTTTGTGATGATGGTCCGATTCTATTCAAAATTGGTATGTGGGGGTTTTTGGAGTCGAATATTATGATTCTTTCGTGAAAATTGAAAAATTCAAGATGGCGGCTAACTGTATATATTGACAATGTTAAAATCTTTGAATGACTTCTGAAATCGAGATTTGACTATTAATAGAGCTGTACAAATTAATGATTTGGAAAATAATTAGTTACTAATAGTAATCACGGAATTAATAGTAGATTAGAACAAATAATAGTTTTAAAAAAATTAAAAACCCGCTTTTATAAATAAACCAAACTAAAAAGTAGAAAATAAATAATAGTTTAAAAAAACAAAAAAACACGCTTTTTATAAAAAACCGAACTAAAAAATAAATAAATAATAGTTTAATAAAACTAAAAAACACGCTTTTATAGAAAACCAAACTAAAAAAATAGAAAATAAATTTTAATAAATTCGAATTGAGAATAGTGTAAAAAAATTTAATAAATATAAATTAATAGACTTATTGAAAATATGAATAGGATGTTCATAAAATCAGAAAAAAGCTTTCTATTCAATTGAGAATGTTTCCCTTTTCAACATAAATTAATAATGTAAAAAAGAAAAAAAAATATTTTATTTAAAAAAAAGCGTGGGGTGCTTTTTAAGATTCAGATTAAGCACCCCACCTTTTTTTTAAAATAAAATAATTTTTTTTCTTTGTTACATTATTATTAATATTTATTAAATTTTTTTACACTATTCTTAATTCAAATTTATTAAAATTTATTTTCTAGTTTTTTAGTTTGGTTTTCTATAAAAGCGTGTTTTTTAGTTTTTTTAAACTATTATTTATTTATTTTTTAGTTCGGTTTTTTATAAAAAGCGTGTTTTTTAGTTTTTTTATACTATTTTTTCCCCTGTTTTGAGCCTAGATGCAATAGGTTCACTGAAAAATTCTAACTCAGTTGGAATAGACTGTATATCCACCAAAATCATTAAGAGTATGGCTGTGTACATCGCTGAAACTTTAGCTCATATTATAAATCGATCAATAGAGTCCAAATTACCTAAAAACAGGGTTAGTGACCCCTATTTTCAAAAAGGGTGATACATCTATCATGAGTAATTTCCGACCAATAACAGTACCGACTGTGATAGGTAAAGTTATTGAAAGATGTGTCTATAACAAAATGTATGCAGTCATAACTAGATTTGAAATTCTATCAAAGTACCAACATGGTTTTTGTCCAGAAAAGTCGATTAAAAGTGCTTCCTACAACTTTTTTGGATATATTTACGATTCTATAGATAAAGGAAAATATGTTGGAGCACTCTTTTTCGATCTATCAAAAGCATAGATTTCTTCACCAGCTACCTCTCAGATAGACAACAACAAGTAAAAATCAATAACACCATAAGTAACCCCATGACTGTAAAACTCGGGGTACCGCAAGGCACAGTACTGGGGCCTGTGTTATTCCAGCTATACAAAAACTCAATGCTTTCCATAATGACTAATGCAAAAATTATTTCATATGCAGATGACACAGTAGTATTGATTTGTTGAAAATATAAACAGGATGTTCATAAAATCAGATGTGGAATCATCTGCGACTGAAAGATAAACTTTAGTCACTATCTTCCATCGTCAAGATAACCTCTTGTGGGGTATTCATGTTGAAAAAGGGAAACATTCTCAATCGAATATCGATAGAAAGATTTTTCTGTGAATTGAAAAATCCACGATTAAAATGAAGTTATTTTTTGTGAATGTCTAACAGAAAACAACTACTTCCGGTATTCATGTTTAAGAAGTGAAAAGCCCTAACTCAAAGAAAAATCTGAAATTGAAAATTTGCATTTTCATTCAGATAGTTATTTGATTTTCTATTCCAGTCTTAATTAAGAACTCATAAGATGAATGAGGCAAAGAAGAATGTTTTCCAAAAGAGAGTACTCACCAGAAATCATTCGTAACATTGACGCAGGAGAGACATCGCATTCACTAGGTCTTCAATACATTTTTGTCGACGAAAATCTATTTCACGCTTCCACGATCATCAGGAAGACCGGAAGAAATGGAAAACACATTTTCAAGAAGCAATCTCACTTTGCAAAGATGGAAAAAGTTAGAATCATTTCTTTTGGAGAGACACTTTGAAATTAGTGTTTTCTGACATTAAAACCTGTCATGGGGTATGATAGATTGATTTGTTGAAAATATAAACAGGATGTTCATAAAATCAGATGTGGAATCATCTGCGACTGAAAGATAAACTTTAGTCACTATCTTCCATCGTCAAGATAACCTCTTGTGGGGTATTCATGTTGAAAAAGGGAAACATTCTCAATCGAATATCGATAGAAATATTTTTCTGTGAATTGAAAAATCCACGATTAAAATGAAGTTATTTTTTGTGAATGTCTAACAGAAAACAACTACTTCCCCGGCTAAAGCCACGCTGGACATTGAACTACATCTGATAGATATTCTGAAAAAGCCCTAACTCAAAAGAAAAAATCTGAAATTGAAAATTTGCATTTTTATTCAGATAGTTATTTGATTTTCTATTCCAGTCTTAATTAAGAACTCATAAGATGAATGAGGCAAAGAAGAATGTTTTCCAAAAGAGAGTACTCACCACAAATCATTCGTAACATTGACGCAGGAGAGACATCGCATTCACTAGGTCTTCAATACATTTTTGTCGACGAAAATCTATCAGATGTAGTTCAATGTCCAGCGTGGCTTTAGCCGGGGAAGTAGTTGTTTTCTGTTAGACATTCACAAAAAATAACTTCATTTTAATCGTGGATTTTTCAATTAACAGAAAAATCTTTCTATCGATATTTGATTGAGAATGTTTCCCTTTTTCAACACAGTAGTAATTTTTAACGGTAGTTCATGGGAAGAAACAAAAAACCTAGTGGAAAATGATGTGGCTTCAATAAAAAATTGGTTAAACGCGTACCAATTATCACTAAACTTCGATATTAGATACCATTGACCCAAACATTATCGAAAGCAAACTCTACTCTTTAGGATTTCGTGGTAACTTTCTGTCGTGGTTAGTCTCATACATGCGCCTTAGAAAAATATCTGTCAAAATTGAAGTGCATAGGTCTGATTTCTATTCTATGGACCTGGGAGTTCCTCAGGGTTCCATCTTAGGTCCACTGATTTTTTTATTATTTATAAACGATCTACCACTTCATATAAGCACACAATGTATAGTTCTCTATGCTGATGATTCAACTTTGGCTGCTGATGCTGACAGTCCCGAAAAACTCCAAGGAAAATTGAATATATTGTCAAAGGATTTCACAACCTGGTGTGAAAAAAATTCTTTAATTGTGAACTCAGACAAAACGGTGTGTATGCAGTTCTATCGCAGATCAAAAATTGTAACAAATTTTCAAGTAAGATATTTCCATACTCTTTCCAACCATTTAGAAGTTTTTTTAATCAACAACTAGAGCAAAAGTAGTCGCAAAGGTGGGCCAAAGTCAAGGTGGTAAACGGGGTAGGCAAAGGCTAGAAAGATAAGCGCTGTGAAACAAATTAATTTTTCAAAAAATAACAACCTGACAAGATTCTGTAAGGAGTTAGAAAATTGATGATCAAGAAAATTTTAAATAAAATTCAAGATAGGGAGACAACAAATTATGTTATATTACGTAAGGCATACGAATTTTCAAATTATCCACAACTCGACAAAGTGGCAACACTGGCGCGAGAAGCATGTGAGGTCATGCGGCTAATCTCCCCGGCCAAGTTGCATCAAGTTGGTGAAAATATTTTCTTTTTTTTTTTCATCCAAAACATTGTTTTTGCTGGAAGCACTGGACATTGGCGCACTTCTGTATCAATTAAGTAGTCATTGATTATTGTTATGGTCAAAGTAAAAGATGATGTATTTCAACCATATAATCACAAAAACGCATTTTTTTATTTCTAGTTAAGATGCCTAAAAACCCTGGTGTATTTTGTTTAGAATTTTTAGGGGACAACAAATGAAAAACTTTAAATTCTGCTTAGACCTTCTGTTAAGGAATGTTTGTTGTTTGTGTCACGCAAAATGTCAATCTTCAAACCTATGAAATTGTATTTTTCTGTCAACATTACTTCATGCAAAAAATTGCATTACTCCGCTCGCGAAAATTTCAATCCAATTAATTTCTTACGTAAAAAGAAGGGACACAACCTAACCTAACTACACTTGTTATCCAATTTGAAAATATGCTAATAAACCTTACAAAGGAACACAACCTGGCTAACATTGCTATCCAAGTTGAATGCAAGCCAATTAACCTTACGACGCGACGCTCCGCTCGTAATGTCATTGGTAGTATGAATTCTTTTTAAAAATATTGGTGGCCCTGAAAAGGGCCTTTTTTTTTCGAAGTAAACTGATTTAATAATCTTCCAATTCACTCTGTTCATCTTCATTTGCCATATTATTATTATTATTATTATATGGATGGAATCGTCGGACTGTTTTCGGGGATCGTATAACCTTCCAGCTAATTTCAAAAACTCCTGGGTTCTATTAACTTTTAGCTCGTTACACCTTTTGTAAAACATATATCGTGCTAAATGTAATGAACATTTTATCGTTTAGATCAAGAATGTTTTAAAAAAAAAAATTCAATGCACGAAGAATTCGCAAATATGCTGCTAACGAACAAAAGGACAAGTTGGAACCAGAGTTGTTCCGAAGCCATTTTAAATTGTGCTCAAATTGGCCACAAAAATAGTGCTCGATTGTGCACCCGCGCATGCGCATTATTCAAACTTGATTGTTTGAAATTACAGACACAAGATGTCGCCGCTCATGTCCCTTTTCCAGTTTTTATAAATTATAGAAGATATGTAGTTTGTCATTTCACTGGGCTACTTACCTGTCAATTTTATATAGTTATCTATATTCTTATAGTGGATTCAAGAAGTAGTTTCAAGTATTTCAATGAATAATTGAATATGGCCAATGGGTTTATTGTTTCCAAAAATCACTGCTTGAAAGTTTTGTTCTGACATATCACTTCTTGTCTTTAATATTCGGATATGACATATAAAAGTATACTGAACGATAAAAAAAGTATATAAAAATAACAAAATGGTAAAATTTTAAATATATGTCAATGAAATTGTCAATGTCATTTCAAAATTCTATACGTATCTCTCTATTATGGTCTATGCCATGCCACATGTCACGTTTTGTGCCCTATCTCCTACCTGTCATCGACAAATATGACAGGTACTACCACCGACATAACCTTAATCTAGACTGCTGATCCCGTATGATGAGAATTCATCCAATTACAAGATATCAAAGAGCTTTTAGAGCATGCGTATTTTGTGTCTGTGACGATTCAAAATCACATAATGGCTCCTCGTTAGATGTCAATGTCTGAAATGACATTATTTGTGCTTTCTGCGCTTTGCGCAGACACGTTCACGTAAATTCTATTTGGATGAATTTTTTGAGTGATGGGGATATGACCTCTAGCGGTCTAGATTAAGGTTATGTCGGTGGGTACTACATATTTTTCAGTCTTCTTCTCTTGTTCTTATTTCTTCTTCCCTAAAAAAACTTACTCCATTTTCAGGGTTCTTATTCGTCCTAATAATAAGAACCCTGCTCCATTTTAATGAAATAGTGCAGCATTTGGCACAATTGTGCTGCATATAACAACCCTGGTTGGAACCCATCTACACACTTTAATATTAAAGAAGCGAAACCACACTTTTTTCAACTTTAAAAGGCAATAATTCCCAAATTATATTTTTCGCGCTTAGATTTTGATAGCTGAAGTGTTTTTATCGAGTCTTGAAGCACCTGTGATAATTTTGTGATTAATCACGTGAGGCTCAAAAGGGGGGAAGTGTTCATAAAAAATCACGAAATATCACAAGGGGGGGGGGGGTGTAGTGAGATATCACGTGTATTTATTTTTTCGAGGAACGCGCGATTTCTAAAAACCGAAAAGCGGCCAGGCAACGATTTCCCCGCCCGCCTCGGCTTGCCAGTCGCCAGTTATTCTCTTCGATGTATTCTTCCGGAACGCCTCGTAATACTTCCTTACCCGATTTTGCAATCGTCCATGGTATTCCATAGCCTCAAGAGCATGTTGGTAAGGCGTTTGCTACATTTCTTCTGCATGAGGGCTTTGACAAATTGCCCACTTTATTGCCCTAGCCTGAAGAAGGATCGTCAGCAGCTTGTGGGAAGGACGTGCTAGCGGTGTGGACTGTACTTGTGTACGAAGAAGAAAGTTAAGGCACAAGCAACCTAATGATCCGTGCAATAATAGTCCAGAGATGCACAATGTTCGTCCTTCACGCACCCTCACGCGGCGATCGATCGGTAGATCGAGAGAGATTATCTGCGTAGTGCGCGAAAATGATGGCGCCGAGTGGCTTGATGAGACCGACGTTGATCTTCAACAAAGCACAGTGCCAACAGCTGACTTGCAAGATGCTAATCAACCTGTTAGTGTTGAAGAAAGTCTCGCTAATCCGTGGTCCGAGGACAATGTCCATTAAATATGATCATGTACCAGTACAATTTTATGTTTTTCACATGATTACACCTTTCCTTTATTATTTTTATGCCAGTCAAAAACAACCTGCAACCTTAATGTCTGGGTGGACATTTTTATCACGGTCCTTAATATTCTGAATTTTTTTAAGATTCTTCGTACTAAAAAAATACACGCGGTTTTGGGTAGGGAAGGGGGGGGGGTTAGTCTTGAAACTCACTACGTATCACCAGTGGGAGGGGTGGGTTAAAAAGTTGCTAAAAAACATCACGTGATTAATGGACGACCCCTTATGTCGTGAAAATTTTGCGAAAATCCGGATTAGCCAAATTCACTTGAATAGTTGGCAACGTGGCATGTCCATAAAACGTCTGGATCAATGCATTCCATTCGACCTCTGACTATGGTAAGGTTAACATGTGGCGTTAACTGGTTGGAGGTCAAGTAAATGTATATTGTGAATGTCTGCCGTTTTATAACGTGCAATACAAAAATAATCTAAAAATTGTGAAAGTCGAAAAAAGTTTTGTGTATGAAATAGTCCCTTTCTTCTCTACGCCAGTAACCAGGCTGGATGACAACGGACTTGTCGGAAGAAGGGGCGCTCGGGCACTCGTGGTATCACTTCGAGTGAGACTTCCAGGGTGCCATACGAAGGGGGGCAAGTGAGGTATTACCGCACGAGGCCCTAGGATCTGTGTAGATGGTTATATAACCGAGCACAAAAAATGAATTAGAAGAAGAAGAATGCACAATGCAACCACCAATTGGTTTCGTGCAGATTTGACAGATGGTAGATGGTTGACAGTTGACATTGGAGGTAAAACAACCTCACATTTTGGCTTTGTTTACTATGGTAAAGAAAGTTTATTCGACATTTTTATTGTGTTTCGAGTGAAATATTGTGACAATGGACCTGACAAAATATTATTCAAGTTTAGATGATGTTCACCGAGAACGGTATAAAGAGAGAATTGCAGTATTGGGCATTGATCCCTATCTTCTGAAAACTGAAGTATTATCAACAGATATTTCACTTTTCCCCAAAATAATGTAGTAAATTATTTAGTGGAAACGAAGAGTGCTTTCACAATGACCAACTTGTGGATGAGGGAAAAGAATATATGTTGCAAATAAATTCTTATATCTAAGTCATTGGAAAGGTGAACCATCATACCTATAAAAATACTGATAACTTATAATGCGAAAACAGGAGGAAGTTACATCGATAGGTAGAAAAGCATTTTGGATGCCACCAACTAATAAGCCAGCTGAGCCCTGCAGAGTCTCATCACACCCAGTTGACAATTGTTTTTACGACATGTAGTGTTGTTTCCTTATCGTAAGACCCTGTTGCGAATGTGTCCTTTCATATCTTGTGAAACCATTTTTGGAAACTATGTGTTTTTATATATACGTTCACATTCAAATATATGTTAGTATTGTTTTTCACATGAGATTCTAGTTGAGGTATCATTGTTTAAATATTATGTTAAATTTCTGTTTTAAACAACTTTATGGGAAAATAAAAATTTCCATATTTTTTATACTGATGACTAACTAACTTGCCCTTATTTCAACTGTTTTAAAATTCCTGTCTCTTACATCCTTACAACTAGTTGTCCTTTTAGTCCCTGATGAAGTTTATATGTAAATAAATGAAACGCTGGCCAATAATTAGAAAGTTTGTTATTTGTCCTCTTCCGACAATCCTATCTATATACAAATATATTTTTGGTAGGAAGTTCTTGGGATTCTTTTTTTGAAATCAAACTTAAATTAGTGTTATAGATGTTTCACCTTGGCCAGGGGCATCTTCAGTATTTTTTTTTTTTCTTTTTGGTTTAATGTTTTTTTATTTTATAGTTTACCAAATAACTCGCCAAATAATCTTGGTGATCATTGTACTTAGGAAATATGATTTCTTTAATGTTGTATAATATAATTATTGAATATCGATGATATATATATATATATATATATATATATATTCTTGTGATGAAAATCATGTTGATTATATGCATAATTATTGAAAATAAAACATTTAGAATGGTTGAATTATTTATTTCATAAAAAAGGCAAGCCAAATATTCTACAATGAATTTCAAGTACGAATGTGAAAATATAATTCATCAAATAAATTCCTTCTTTGGACTTCATTCGGCACCCAGCTTATTGAATAAATTGGTACAACATACCCTAATGAGGGGGCATAACGCTTTTTTCTAACGCGACGATTTCTACCAGTCAACACCTACCACAAGCCGTGTAAAGGAACTTCGTTCAAAAATCCTCAGCAGACCACCATATCCAATTTATCCATATGAAATACCTGTAATCTTCTATATCTATCACATACATGGCTATTGCCATGATTGATTTCATATCGCATATTAATGGATGGTACCCAAACGGGATGGGTTTCTTCCCAAGGAAGCTGGCTCTCCTACAATATTGGGAAGTCGTGTTTATTAAAATGTGCCAAATTAAATATTATTTTTATCGTGGCTATGACTCACTGAAATATATTATAAATAAATTAAATAGATTCAACATATTTCCTTTACCAGAGTGAAAATGTCTGGAACAAACTCTACCATATTTCGTTAACTTATCAGACCAGTCTTTTCGTTTGATGGCATGTATCCAGGCTGCTTGCCTTCTCTGGGAGATTTCACAATGTTTTCTATTTCTTACAACAGCAGATGGAATTATAATAACAGGGTCAAAAATACAAACATGTACAATTTACCTGAAAAATCATATTCAGCCGTCTTTTGATGCATTTTTATTGCATTTCACAACAACAATATGAAGGCATGATCATCTACGAATTAAACAATAACACATGTAATCCAACTACTGAATTCTTTTCGAAATAGGTAAAAATGTTCAATTCTCCAACGTAAACAAATCGGAAAAGTAAGGTTGTTTTACCTCCAATTTCAACCATCTGTCAAACGTGCACGAAACCAATATTTGTTTTTTGACAGTTCATGTGAAAAATTTAATGAAACAATCTGAGTTTTTTCATGTCTTTATTGATCATTAAGTGATTATAATATTACTCAAACATTAAATGAGTGTACAGTTAATATTTTAGTGCAAAAAGCTATTCTTTATATCAGTTTGCAGTTTCCAAAAGTGATATTCCATAAACTCTATTTATAGTCCTTCTGGGGCCCATATCTCCTAAGATTATCCTTTCTGCGCAAAGTTTTCGATTGCTATACTGTTTTTATCGTCTTCTTAAGCTCCTGTGAAAATTTCGTGAAGATACTGGGTGATCTCATTTTTTTAACCTTTACCTGATTTTCAATTGACCGAATGTTTTTATTCCTGCTGTTTGCTGATGTGGATAACAAAATCTCCGAACTCCTGAAATAATAAAAAATGTAATCAATACAAATAACTAGGTGTGCTAGCCAACTATAAATAATTTATTTTCATAAGATGAATATTTTTTTTCAAAAATGATTAAATAACCTACTCAGAATGTTTATATATGTTCTCTACTCGCTTTATCAAACTTTTCATGTTTCTCTTTATCAACAAACCTAAAACTCCTCTGGATTGTTTGGATTTACGGTGAATGGGGTTTTTGTAAACTTAGTTTGGGGATAGCATCGGGTCTCAATCTGATTTTATTTTTACCACAATATATATCATCCTCTCTAAATAAGTGCACACTGCAGACACAATTTTTGTCACTCAATTGATCTTTGATTTCTTCCTCTCATCGTGCCTCGGAAGAGAGCCTGAAAAAATAAAATTGAAGTGTTTCAGAAATCACATACCATTTAAATTGTATTGTTCTATCGTTGTCTAAAGAGACAATGGATTATATACTATATTTTACTTACATAAAATGTCATTTCAGTTTCACAAGATGGAACTATGCACTTCATTTTGAATAAATGTATAATTCGAAATGAAAACGGAATTCTCGATTTTCTAACACCACAACTGAACAAGCCAAACGCCAAAAGCAAACAAGAATCAAATTCTAGGCCGACACTGTCTTTTTATGCCATTTTCGTCGTAATCAAAGATACATATAACCTAAAGTAAAATCTTGGGAAAAATACAGATTCTTTAGTATCGGCGGCGACACCGAGGAGCGAAAAGCCGAAGATTCGATTCGAATAAATGTAGTAATCAAAACTTTTTAACAAAAAAAAAACCGACGAAATACGGAACTGAAAAGTAAAAAATAAAATAAACCTCAGTCTCAATAACTAAGCTCCTAAACTAATGTGAGTAACTAATTTTGAGTCGGCGCCAAACAAACAAGCAAATGAATTAGGTAAGGCGTAAAATGATGGCATCGAGTTGCGCGGTGACATTCTGATAATTTTTTTGAAGTAATTCAATTATCTTCGTTGATTGTTCGTTTGGCGCCGACTCAAAATTAGTTACATTAGTTTAGGAGCTTATTATAATTATTGAGACTGAGAAGGTTTATTTTATTTTTTACTTTTCAGTTCCGTATTTCGTCGGTTTAATTTTTTGTTAAAAAGTTTTTATTTTTCAATTTTTTGTGGCTGAAATCTACTAATTTTTTTTTACTTTCAAAATTTTACCCACGTTACTTCAACCATTACCAGTTAAATAATATGATTATCTACTTTACTATTTGTTGTAATATAAATTATTTTTGTTGTTCTGGTTAGTTTATTTCATTACTTCGTATATAATTCCATCCTCTCATAGAATATAATGATTGTGACGGATTGAAACAAAAATAATGACAGTAGCGATCTGTCATTGTCAACTACATATGTGTGTGCCAATGTTCAAGTGAAAAATCAATTATCCCCTATTTTTCCACCCGTAAGGATGGATAATTTCATTCGAAATCCAAATATGAGGTACACCCTATCTATTAAAAAAAGAATCATCCAAATCGAAGAACTCAGTACAAAGTTATGCCTGATAGAATCGATTAACGGACCAGAATTCAGTGGGTGAGTGATCAATATCCTTCATTTTGCTACCCTTAGGGAAGGATTTCATCTTTTAAATTCAAATGAGACCAACTTCGAAGTACACCCTATCCACTGAAGAAATAATTATCGGAATCGGACGTCTCAGTAAAAAGTTATGCGTGATCATACATGAAAAAATGATAATAAAAAAAAAATATACGCGTCGACTAGAGAACCTCCTCCTTTTTGGTTTCGTCGGTTAATAAAGAAAACTGAACTGTTTGTCACTATCTGCCGAATGATTGAAGACAAAGGCCGAATTGCCGAATCTACTTCATCCACATCTTTGACGATTTCGGAGCGGACATAACATTGTCCGAATAAATTTCTTAGGAGAGTTGCTCTTTGTTGTTGACATCTACTCAGCATCATTCGAAACTGGTTGCAACCTAAGAAATCAAGCAGGCCATATCTGTCGCACGTTTGATCCCACACATTTTCAGATATGGGTGGCATACATCAGGGTTTCTAGACATATTCCGCCAGAAAAAGTTGACTAAAATTTAACAATTTACGCCGGAATGTCCTTGAGATTGAATTCCAACGTTTCCATTGGTTAAAATTTGACATTTCCGCGTTCCGCCTAGTCTGAAAGTAGCCTCATTGTGTCATTGGCTTTATATGGCTGGCGTATTTTGCAGACGAATCGACGACCGATTCGTTTGTTTTCTGTTTACGGTAATAATTTTGTTCCTGCCTGTACGTTCTACGTCGCATGAATAGCGTCGATGACGTCAAAAATCGATATTAAAGGGGATAGGACCATAAAGAACCTATCTTCTTTATTTTGTTTATGAGTAATGTTTAAGAGAAATTACAAAGAAAATGTTACGTTAACAGAAAGTGTGGGTGATTCAATTTTCCATGATGATCTGAAAATACCAGATAATTTATTATCAAGGGTGATAGGACCAATAAATGTCAAAAAATGGAATGCGATGAAAATTTTGTTTTCCAGTAAAACGAACGAGGAATTTGTAACTAGACTTCTAGATATCGCACAGGAATTCCTAAACAGGTAACACTTTTCTCACATTTTTCCTTAAAAAGCCAGTTAACTAGGATATAGATATTTTTTGACAGTTCTGGGAGGTTTTCCCCTTCCCCATTCTTTTTGACAGCAATTCATAAACAAAAGATGTAAACAAAAGCACGTGCTTTTGATATATGATATGTTATGTTCATTTTTCAATTGCTGCCAAGGTTTTTCAAATACAACTCGCAATTTCCTGTTTTCCACTGTTAGAGCCCTAATTAGTTTCCACTATCTTGGAAGGTCAGTTGAAAATAGTTATTTATTGTATGAGTGTATAAAACACGAAAGAAAGGCAACAAGAGAGTGCAGCTTGAGTGTTTGCTTTTCTTGAGTGTTTTATATGCTACTAAGACTTGGAATGCAATACAGCATTTCATCCACAGCTGGTATGTAATAAACACGAGAACTTTTCCTAAATTGAGGGCTTATTTGATTTTTATGAGGATTGCTGAAAATGTATAGAACATTTGTTTGAGAAGGTTATGATATGGCTTCTATGACAAATGGTTCGTTTATTATGTGAGTTTATTTTGATTATCGATTCCATTTGTAATACCAAGAACAATTTTTCTTATCTACAATGGAAACAAGTAGAATACCACAAGAAATATTGGAAGATGCTCAAGAAGTTTGCTTTTATTGCCGACAAAGTCTAAGTTAGCCTACGAGAAGGAATTCCAACTTATAAAAACAACAAAATCACAATATTACGCCAATGCAATATCAAATTGCGGAAATGACATGAAAAAAATATACAAATTTGTGAAAGAGAGGCAACTAACGAATGTGACGGTAAATCAAATCAAAACATAATTGTAAAAAAGGACCATGGAGAACAATTTGAGGATGACGAAGAGATGACAAACTATTCTAATCAATATTTTATAAATATCGGAAGCAAATTAGCATCTACAATTCCTCCAGCACCCCATAACTAAGAAAACAAATACACACAAATCAAAAAGTCCATATTTCTTAAGCCTATAGATGAAACTGAACCCATTCGACATAATCAGAAATGCTTTATTGTCATAAAATATAAAATGTTGTTGACAAAGCTACTTAGAACTAAGATATAAAATTGATACATACACATTTTTAAAACCAGCACACTGTATAAGTTAAAATAAAATAAGATGGTTGAATAATTTTTTTCCATTGTAAAGTATGGAGGATTTGATTTGTGAAGTTGTGGGGATAGGAAGAATGATATTATATATGAGACGGGTTTCATAATTCGACTGATTGACCATAATGTTGTCTTTGTAGTTTTTGTGAATCAAACAAACTGTTTCTAGATTAAAGAGGCACGCTAGGGGTAAAATTATTTTTGATGAAAAAAGAGGTCTACAAGAATCTTGTATTCCTGCTCGACATATGTACCTAAGAGCCCTTTTCTGTAGTATAAAAACTGCATTTGTTAAAGTTTGAGAACTTGTACCCCAGAAGCATATCCCATAGCGCAGTGAGATTCACAGACTGCAAAGTATGCATTTCTAGCCGATATAGGATCCATGGTGGAGGAGATAGTCCTTATGGCATAGCAACGTGAGGAGAGTTTCCTACACAGTTTGCTGATATGGTCTTCAAATCTCAAGTTATTATCAATATGTAGCCCTAAGAATTTATTTGCTACTTTGGAATTGATGATTTGTTCATTGAGCGAAACGGAATCAATAGTGCATTTGAATGTTGAAATATTGGTGTTTGAAATATTGAACGTTAATAGGTTAGCGTTGCACCACTGCTTGACTTTTTTCAGATCGTTTTCAATATTGTTATGTAAAGCCAACATGTTGCTATTGTGCCAAAGTAAAGATGTATCATCTGCAAAAATAGTAAATTCACCATCAATGGGTAAATCAGCTAAATCATTTATATACAATAAAAATAGCTAGAGACCCACCACACACCCTTGTGGTACCCCGTATTTAATTTCCTGTTCGGCAGGTGTTACCCCATTAAAAGTCACCTTTTGCACACGGTCTGATAAGTATGATTTGAACCATAATAGAATGTTTCCTCTAAAACCATAAATTTCAAGTTTATGCAACAATATGTTGTGATTGACGCAGTCGAACGCTTTTGTCATATCGCAAAATACTGCAGCAGCAACCTCACCACTATTTAGTTGAAGATAAAGTTCCTCCAGTAAAGCAAACATTGCATCGTTTGTACTTCTTGAAGCACGAAAACCAAACTGTTTGGAGTGAATGAGTTTATATTTTTCTCGAGAAAGCATAATATTCTTTTTTTTATCAGTTTTTCAATGAGTTTCGCCAAGGTTGGTAATAAGGAAATGGGTCTGAAATTCGCAAGTGAACTTGGATCGCCCCCTTTGAATAGTGGAATGACCTCAGCAATTTTTAAACACGATGAAAATGTGCCATTCAATTGAATTAATAACATTTGCCAGAATGTCTAACATATTTTCGGGTAATTTCAACAATATGTTTTTTATTTCAGAGAGAATTTCTTTTATTTCACTCGCGTACGTTGGAGAAAAACTAAAGGATTTTGAAATGGCAATGTGACTCATGTAATCTATAGGATTTACCTCAGTGATTATTTCATCAGCAAGTTTGCTAGCTATAGAACAGTAAAACGCTCACTTTTTACAGGAGCGGAATTATTTTTTCCCCTCAATTCATTGACAATTTTCCAGTTTTCCTTCTGTTTATTAGTAGCATTTGATAATCTTCGGTTGAGATTATTTCTTTTTGCGGTTTTAATGATCTTTCTATAAATACTCCTGTAGTTGTTGTAGTAAGTGATGAAATATTCATTGTCAGAGAAAAACTCCCTAATGTAGTGAAACTTCCTAAAATCAACAAGTGCACCAGGAATGGATGGAATAACACCCTCACTAGTAAAAAAATTCATATATACCTTTAAAACGCACTGGTTCACATTAAAAATTTAATATTCCCGAGTGGAAAAATTCCTGAGTATTTAAAACTATCGGTGTTACACCTGTATATAAAAATGGTGACAAAAATATCATTCACAACTATAAACCCATCAGTTATATAAATATTTTTGGAAAATTATTTGAACAATGCTTGAAATCTCGATTATATGACTTTCTAATAAAAAATGAAATTCCAAGCACATATGTAGCAATGTTTGAACTAATAGAACTAGATAGAGGAAACAAATGTATTGCGGTGTTCCTAGACTTGGCAAAAGCCTTTGACAGGGTTCCTCACCTTGCATTATTGAAAACTCTTGAACAATATGGAATAAGAGGTATTGAAAACAAATTGTAAAAATAGATAGATAGATAGATACATATAGCGATGCTGACGTTATACAGATAGGAGTACCTAAAGGTACAGTCCTTGGACTCTTACTCTTCATTACTTACCTGAACTCTTTACTAGACACACTATAATATCATATGCTGATGATACAGTTCTAGTTTTTGCAGATAGCACGTGGCAGACAGTTAATAAAACGGCTCAACATGACATATTCACAGTTAAAACCTGGCTAGACTTTAAAAAATTATCTTTGTATGTAGACAAAACATCATATATAGCCTTTTCTCTAACAGAAGCAAACAGACCTGACTTCTCTGAATTAATGTTTCAGACTCACATCTTGAAATAAACAGTTACTGATAAAACCAAATACCTGGATTTATTGATAAACATCTGAAATGGACAGACCACATTAACACCGTAACAGCAAAACTACGTAGATTTTAATATACATTTTATGAGCTACAAAAGTTTATGAATAAAAAATTATTAATCATTCTCTACCAATCATTTATCGAATCTATCCTAAAATTTGGTAATGGTGTGTGGGGTGGTCTTTATAATAATGCCTTACAACCGATGATTGTCTTTCAAAATTACATTATTAAAATAATACTTAAAAAAATATTATATTCCACAAGCTTACTATACAATAAATAATTTCTGAATGTATACTCACTGTCTTATCACGTATGCATCCACAAACATCCCCATTTGAGAATTAGTCTAACAAACAATCATGAAACTCGGTCATTAGTTAATAATTGACTAATAAGCCTCTTCTATCAGAAAAATGTTAACCAGACAACGAAACAAAAAAAAATAAACAATCTTAGAAGCTTTAAGAAAAAATCTAAACAGTAGGTAGAAACCAAGCTAAATACTTAAACATTCTATAATCTCTGTAAATATTTACTCTTAGTTGTAAAATTACTTATGTATATCTATCCACCTAGTGTTACTATCTTTCAATACATCTGTCTTTCCAACTTTACAAAAATTGGAATTACTTAATGTTAGTTAAAGTGAGTTTATATAGCACATAAAATAAAATAAAGTAAAATAAGAAATAATAATTTTCAGAGTGTTTATAGAGCTGAGTAAATTAATGTCAAAAGTAAGAAGCTGTCAATCGAAATTTGGGATTTTATGTTGAGTAAATGATGTATACTTGTAAAATTGGTCCCTGTTATTGTTTATTAAATAAAAAATAAGCTACTGTTGACAAACTAACAATATTATAACATTTTCGTCATCTAAAGATATTATTGGCCAAAAACGAAATTTTAAAAAATGGCACTGAACACACCATTTTCCAGTTATGAAAACAAAAACATATACTAGGACTAAATAGCTATTATATCATGTCATCTATCATCACTTTCGTCAGTTTGTCTAAATTATTCAGTATGTACATGTGCCTAACAACTAGTCAAAGTAATAAAAGATAAAAGTTAACCATCTTTTATTTTACTTCTTATTTTATATTACTTCTTATTTTATTTTATTTCTGTATAAACTTTTTAAGGATGTTGTGTAGTTTTAACTTTTTAAATTACTTTATTTTATTTCTTATTTTATTTTACTTGCTGTATAAACTCATTATTAATCTCTATAAAACTGTTTATTATATTTACTTACTCTGTCATAAATAGTAAAATGAAGCAATAACACAACTGATTTTTTTCCTAATATAATTAATTTTATAAAAATACTTACCTGTACGAAATGTTGTAAATGTACTTTATATGAAATAAATGAGATTAAATGAATTGAAAAAAGGCGTTAAAATGTTTTATGACTCATAAGACATAGTGTCTTATGATTATAAAATCCACTAGTGTTGACCTCATAAGACATTTGTAAACAGAAACATTATGACCGAGATTATGATTATATAACATGCCAGCTGTGGATAAAAGTTATTTTTGTTTTTATTCCTTGTAACTGACAGTTGAATTTATTCCTTCATTTTCAGGCAAGACGAGAGAGAAATAAATAATGTACAGCTTAAGAAACAGAAAAAATTTAATAATAAGAGTATATCTATCCACCTAGTGTTACTATCTTTCAATACATATGTCCTTCCAACTTTACCAAAATTGGAATTACTTAATGTTAGTTAATCTCTATAAAACTATGTTTATTATATTTACTTACTCTGTCATAAATAGTAAAATGAAGCAATAACACAACTCATGTGTACACATACAGGTTCTTGGACCTAGGTAGGTATACACAGTAGTATAATTAATTTTATAAAAATACTTACCAGTATGAAATGTTGTAAATGTACTTTATATGAAATAAATGAGATTAAATGAAATGAAGAAAGGCGTTAGAATGTTTTATGACTCATAAGACATAGTGTCTTATGATTATAAAATCCACTAGTGTTTTGTTGACCTCATAAGACATTTGTAAACAGAAGCATTATGACCGAGATTATGATTATATAACATGCCAGCTGTGGATAAAAGTTATTTTTGTTTTTATTCCTTATAACTGACAGTTGAATTTATTCCTTCATTTTCAGGCAAGACGAGAGAGAAATAAATAATGTACAGCTTAATAAACAGAAAAAATTAAATAATAAGAGTAAACTGAGCCTGCTCAAAATCCCTCACAATGATGATAATCGGCAGATAGACATAATCATTGAAAATGTTCAAAATGTTGAGAATCCAAATCGTAAAAATGAAAACAATGACAATAACGAAAACGATGCTCACCAGCAATTGGAAACATTACCGAAAACAAAGACGGAAAAATCTAAAAAGATTACCAAATACCTCAATTCGCAAATTCTGAATTGAAGTTATGCATTAATAAAACTGAATTACCTTTGAGAGACATAGATATTTCTAGAAATCCGACGATACCAGATATACAGGCGAATAAAACAATTGAAAAAGAAATCAACAACTTGGAAATTATGAAAATCAAATTGTGTCATAATTGCAATACCCACCATATACAAGATCGTTGCCCAATTAGCTTTCCTCATTACATCGTAAGTGATGCATTGAATTACACTTGTTGGGAAGAGAAATATAAAGTGCTCCACGAAATGCATATCAATGAACTGAATCCAGAAAAAAACAACGTAAGCGATGTTGAGAATCTTAAATATAGTTTTTCAACTTTGTCTTTACCAAACTCCATTTGCATCAAAGAAACAAACAGTACCCATGGGTTGGCTGTATTCACAAAGAATGATATAGAGCCTTTCACCCAGTTCGGACCACTGGTTGGAGAAATCGTAAAGGAAAAAGACATCCCAGAAGATGTAAATATGAAATTCATTTGGGAAATCAACACAGATCCTGGATACCTGTACTTCCAAACAGAAAGTGTTGTCGCTTCGAATTGGTTGAGATATGTAAGACCGGCGCTTACAAGAGAGGACAAAAATTTGTCTGTGATATCGAGAGATTTGAAACTATATTTTGTTTCCGTGAAATTCATCAAGAGCGACGAGGAATTGTTATATTGGCAGGATTGTCCTACAACAGCGAGTAAAAAGAAAATGGAGAAAACAAGTATGTCGTAGAATATTTTGTATTCGATGATTATTATTATTATTTATCCTCATCTATTGCCTCAAAGTTTGAAATTGAAATTATCTTCAATACTTCAATAGTTTATAAATAATAGGATGTTGAATGAAGTTGTTGCTATCCAAGTTCAATTAAATTCAAAACATGCTATACTGTTAAAGAAGTTAACTAGCTCTTAGGTTGTTAAAACTAAAGTAAACAAAAACAATGGAAAATGCACAGATAAACAGAAACAAATTAAAATCTAGTCATCAAAGAATTTTTCTACAGAATAATATAAGCTTTATTATATAGAAAATAATTTTTGGCTTCTCTTTTAAAAGTCTTAAAATTATTAGTAGTTATACATTTTTTTGCATTATAAATAAATTATTTTTTTATTTTACTTTTAGATGGAATTGGTAGCGGAATGTTATGACCCTGCCTAGTGTCATGAATAGTATTATTGTTTGCATTTCTATTCTTTTTGAACACAATACACACAATTTCTAACACATATTTAGAAGGAAGATATTTTCATTCCGAATTAAATATGAAACTACACTAACACGTTAAAAAAAATAAACTCAAGGAAGCTCCTGAGTCTGTATATGCACATAAATTTAACACTTCTGTTAAAAATATGTACAGCAAGAAAAATTTTCAGTATTGAATGTTCCTGATTCAACATTGGTAATCATTGAGATATATTTCTAATAAGAGGGCGGTCATATCCATCACTTCAAGAGGGGGGCCATGTAGTGGGGGATCTGTGGCATAAATAATGACGGATTTTTAGTACTCACAAAAGTGTATCTGATATCTTCCTCTAGAAAGTTTTATGAAAAAGATCAAATTGGAAAACATAAATCAAGATCTTTTTTTTTTCGGGAAAAAAATGCACTTTTTTCAAAATCAATTATACATTCATGTATGTTTTATGTAAATCTTCACAAAAATGGCCCATAAAATGAATAAAATGATGGCTTTTACAAAAACAACAAAAATAACCTGTGAAATACAACAAGAAATGGGCAAAAAAATCGACTATCATGAACAATGGGTATGAAATATTGCACCATTGAAACAACCATTTTAAAAAATAAATGATAAAAGACATTCATACTATTTAATCAAGTTGTAAAATAAAAAAAAATCCTATTAAGAATTGTACAAGAAATCTGAAGAAACGAACAGAGAAAAGTTAGCAAAGGAAGTGTATTTTTCATTAATTTTGGATACATTTTTTATTGTAAATCACCTAGGCAAAACATATTTTCACAGTATGTTACTGACAAGTTGAAATGTCCTCGATTCCCGTATTCGATGGATCCTTCATTTCAAATGTAGAGCTCGTCCAGTATTGAAACGGCCGTTTGGTAGGTAGAGAGGGGGAAAACACGAGTGGACACGTTTTGATGTGGCTGCTTATGCTACGGCGAATCTTCACCAGTGGCTTGTCATGCAGCGTTTGAAAGGTTAGGTTTTTTTTTGATTAATAAATAGGTAGTGCAGTTATTTATTCAACTTTGCAATAGTTTACTTTACCAAAATGCCCAGTGGTAAGTACTATTCAGTAGCGGAAAAATAAATGTTGGCAAATGGTATCAAATTTATGAAAAATGAGGCCAAAAATGGGATACAAATACCTTTACAAAATTACAAAGAATATGCCAAGGCAGCAATGGGTATAACAGAATATTGTTTTAAAAAAATTCAAACGGATCAATCAGCTGTGAATTCAGGTAGTATTCCTTCTTTGCCGTCTCCGCAAAAAAGAGTAGGAAAAATAAAGTTGAAAAGTAATATTACGGAAGGGCAGGGTGAAACAATACGAACGATTATAAATAATTTTTGTTTGATTGAAAAACAACGACCTACTTTAAAGTATATTCTTAAAAAAATCTAAAATGCTCAGGTAGGGTTTGAAGGCAGTCGTTCAACATTGCACATTATAATCAAAGAGTTAGGTTTTGATTGGGGAAAAGCGCCTGATAATCGAACGATATTGATGGAAAGTCATGAAGTTAGATTACTAAGAGTGGCATTTTTAAGAAAATTGAAAATGTATCGTGAACAAGGAAAAAACATCATTTACACTGATGAGACGTATTTGCACAGTTCTCATACACATTCTAAGACGTTTCCGGTACCGTCCCGGTCTATCTGTCTATTTTTATATCTATGTATTAAATTTTGAAATTTTAACAAAATATTATAATTTCCGAACCCAAAAACCCCCACGGTCCATAATAGCAAAACTCGTCCGCCATCTTGAATTTATGGATTTTAAAAACGTGATCTCCGACCCCATAATCACAAAACGCCATATTGGAGCCGCCATCTTGAATATATGAATTTATATATTATATTATATATATATATATATATATATATATATATATATATATATATATATATATATATAGAGGCAGAAGGAATTTTGGTTCGATTCAATAAAGTTCCTTTTATTATTATTATATATAGATAAATATATATAGGTTCATAATTTCCGACCATAGGCACAATATTAAATCTAATCGAAATATAAACCACAATAGTTATTTGTCCGACATTTTTAGTTTTTTAATTTTGATTTACAAAAATAACTAATAAAAAAACGTTTTAAGCCGTGTACTAAAACGTATAAAATAAATTTAAGTCATCGCTGACAATGATTTAATTATTTTTTGTTGAATTATTTGGTTTCAAAAAGCTTGTCGCGCGAAGTGTTCATTAAAGTAGGTACCAATTAATTTGATTGGGCAGTGATTAGTTGGTAAGCAAGAACTTGTCAAAGTATTTGATTTTTACAAAGTATTCATGAAAGTAGACAACGTCGAAGTATTAATTTTATTACAACACACACATACCTTTAAAAATGACCATAATCAGAAAACTCGTCCTTCATCTTGATGCCGCCATCTCGATTTTATAAATTTTGACTAAAAATTCATAATCTCCGACCCCAAAAACCCCCACATACCAATTTTGAATCGAATTGGACCATAATCACAATGTTTGTCCTCCATCTTGAAGCTGCCATCTTAAATTTATGAATTTTGACAAAATTTTCATAATCTTCGACTCCGAAAACCCCCACATACCAATTTTGAATCGAATCGGACCATAATCACAAAACTCGTCCGCCAAAAACTACGTCTTGTGTTTCGCCTATACCAAATAATTTGGTACGCCTATGGAATTTCTATTAATAGCCACAATTAGACAATGGTTCGGGCATCTTCGAGAAAAATTGGTTGTTAGGTAGGGCAAAGTGGTTGTTTCAATACTGGACGAGCTCTAAGTCGTTTATAGATCCTCTATTTCAAACTCGGGGGTGTATGGACCCTTTATTACAAACTAAGGTAGTGTGTATGCATTCTTTATTTCAAGTGAGGGTGATCCTATGTTTTAAATATAGGTAGTGTATGGATCCTTAATTCAGATGTAGGTATTGTATGGATCCTTTATTTCAAATTTAGTAAGTGCATGGATTCTTTATTTCAAATTTAAGAAGGGTATGGATCCTTTTATTTAAAATATTGGTAGTGTATGTTCTCTCACAACCTTTTTATTATCCACATTATGAATTTTGATTTCAGAAAAGGAAATAGAGGGCTAATAATGTTGAAAAGACCTCCATTTGCAATAACGTATTTGAAATGAAGGGTCCATACACTACCTACATTGAAATAAAGGATACATGCACTACCTACTATCTAAATTTGAAATAAAAGATCCATACACTACTTACATTTAAAATAAAGCATTCTTACATACACTACCCACATTTGAAATAAATGAACAATGCCCTACCTAAATTTGTGATAAAGGATGTAGATATTGTATGGACCCTTTATTTCAAATTTAGTAAGTGTATGGATTCTTTATTTCAAATGTAAGAAGTGTATGGGATCATTTATTTCAAATGTAAATAGTGCATGGATCCTTAATTCTCTATGTAGGTAGTGTATGGATCCTTTTATTTCAAATATTGGTAGTGTATGTTCTCTCAAACAACGTTTTCATTATCCCATTATGAATTTTGATTTCAGAAAAGGAAACAGAGGGGCAAGAATGTTGAAAAGACCTCCATTTGCAATAACGAATTTGAAATAAAGGATCAATACATACTACTATCTAAATTTGAAATAAAAGATCCATACACTACTTACATTTAAAATAAAGCATTCTTCACTACCCACATTTGAAATCAATGTTCCATACACTACCTTAATTTGTGATAAACACTACCTAAATTTGAAATAAAATGTCCATACACCAACCTAAATTTGAAATAAAGGATCCATATACTTCCTACATTTGAAGTAAAGGAACCATACACTAGCTCTACTTGAAATTATGGATCCATGCACTTCCTTCGTTTCAAAAGGAAAAGATCCATACACTCAATAAACTATTTTCAGACACCTAAGGGGGGTCCATGGCCCCTCCATATGCCCGCGCCTGATTTCTAAGGGGGTTACAGATTATATATTTTCCACGCAATACTCAGTGATATAAACTTTTTTCTTTATGGATGGATTGTCCTATTTACAACAGATTCACTTATAAAATTTTCACATATAAACTATGGAAACTAAAAATAAGAACCGAAATTATTAGTAATTGAATATCTTAATCTTATTCAATGACTCAAAGAATTGAACAAAAGACTCTTCACTAAATGACTTTGATTCAATTGGGTTAACAAAACCACGACAAGTGTTTTGCTATACAATAGATTGTTCAGGTGAAGTTGATACTTCCATTTTTCTACATATTCATGAGAGTCTTCCTGTGAAAAACATTCTTCCTTGCCTCATTCATCCTAATGAGTTCCCAAAGAGTGGACAAAAAAATTAATCGACCATCTTAATAAAAATACATACATTAATTCGTAATTTTTCAAGTTAGTATTTTTTCAAATTAGCAATATCATATGCAGCATTAATATATAGCCATAGCCAGGAAAGTAGTTGTTTTCTATTTGATAATGTTCAAAATACCTTATAGTTATTTTATCCAAAGTGATTTTTTTTCAATTGAGATTTTATAAAACCCCTTAGGAAAAAATATGAATAGGAAAATTTGTATTTTCATTCAGATAAAATTGATTGACATTCCACATGCAGTTTTGATTGACAACTCATTTAGATGAGAGATAATTGCCATGTGAAGTGGAATGAATAGAAAAATCGAATTTAAACGGTTTTCTTCACATAAAGGATTCAATATAAAATTGAAACAGAGAAAGGTAGATCTCAGGTGAAAAACAACTACTTTCCTGGCAAATACCACGCAGAACGTTGAATGATATTCACCTGAAAATCCATGCATACTTCCATATAATATCAATGGACATTGAATGCAAATGTTTCTTTCTGATAAGCTCGATTATGTTCAATTTAAGTCGGGTTCACCTAACAATCCGCATACCGGTTTCAGGCTTCTTGGCCCTCATCAGTACGGGTAGTCAACCAGCCAAAGGTCCAAAGAACTCTGGCTGAAGTGAGACCTAGCGTAAACAAACCATCATCGATCTTGTAACACCTATAGTGCGGAAAAGATAAACTTTAACTGGCGGTACCTAGTGACAGAAAGAAACACTCCGAAAATCTCCCACCTCGATAGGTTTCTAAATAAAGATTCCTTCTCAGTAGGAATTGGCAAGCCCGTCTAGCATATAGCGAGAGATAAGTGCCATGTGAAGTGGAATGAATAGAAAAATCGAATTTAAACGGTTTTCTTCATAAAGGATTCAATATAAAATTGAAACAGAAAGGTAGATCTCAGGTGAAAACAACTACTTTCCTGGCAAATACCACGCAGAACGTTGAATGATATTCACCTGAAAATCCATGCATACTTCCATATAATATCAATGGACATTGAATGCAAATGTTTCTTTCTGATAAGCTCGATTATGTTCAATTTAAGTCGTGTTCACCTAACAATCCGCATACCGGTTTCAGGCTTCTTGGCCCTCACCTGAGATCTACCTTTCTCTGTTTCAATTTTATATTGAATCCTTTATGTGAAGAAAACCGTTTAAATTCGATTTTTCTATTCATTTAGATGAATCGAGCAACGAAGAACATTAACAAAATTCACCTCTGTGGTAATGAAACAGTATAATAATAATAATACTATTTATTGTCATAAGATCCAATTGGACATTGACATAGTCAAATGTATAAAATTCAATAAGTTAAAAAGTTCACGTCATGAAAGGGACATACAGCAACATAACGCAAGCATTTTTATAAACATAACCGAAGCATTCTTAACCTAAACATTTTCTTAATACAGTGTAACCCATTTAAAATGGAACCAGCCCTGTAGAATACGCATTTGTCAATCAATCTAAAAAAATTGTTTTTCTAATATTAAGCATCGAAGACTGTATCTTGACACAAATTTTCATAACTTCAGTTTTATTTCCAAGGCACACTATGGGTTTTTTCTTTGTCAAAAACGGCAAAAGTTTATTAGGCAATTTTTGTTTTCAAGTTTGACTACACCACTGAATTTGTAGTCGTTATAAATAAAAACCATCAAAATTTGTGTCAAAATACACTTTTTGATGCTTAATATTAAATATTTTTTTTTAGATTGATTGAAAAATGCGTATTCTACAGGGGTGGTTACATTTTAATTGGGTCACACTGTATATGTTTAAATAAATATATACTTTTGATTGATTTGAGATCACTTGGTAGAGAATTGAGAATTTTTATTCCTCGGTATTCTGCCCCCCTTTCAAATAAGGCTGTACTGTGTATTGGAATTCCCAGGTTATTGGAAGAACGCAGTACTCTATCACTGGTAATATATCCATCTGCATTTCTTATAAAGAGGTTTGAATTACTTTTGACAAAAATTAGTAGCCTGTATATGTAAAGAGAGGGAAGTGGTAGTATATCAAGCCTTTTGAAAAGTGGTCTGCAGGATTCAAGAAAGTGTGTTCCCAGTATACACCTTATAACACGCTTCTGTGCCAGGAAAACAATATCCGCGTGAGGGGATCCCCCCCCAGAAAATCAAACCATAAGTTAAGATTGACTGAGCTTGAGCAAAGTAATATGTTTTCAAAACAGCGATGTCCACAGAATCCTTTAGTTTACGTATGGCGTAACACATTTTATTCAGGTTCTTTGTAGTATGCGAGATATGATTTCCAAAAGACAATTTACTGTCAATTTCAACACCTAGGAATTTAGTATCAGAATGTATGGGAACTGATTTATTACCAAGTTTTATTAGGATATTACTGTTTGGTTCAAAGCGGTTACTGAAGTGCACTGACACGTTTTTTTTTTTTATTTAAACATAGGTTATTGTTGTTGCACCAGGTTAACATTTAATTTGTCACCTTTGTTGCCTTTTTTGAAAGGTTATAAATATATACTTACAACAGGTATTTTCGACTATTTTGCTTCACACTGACTTGCCATTTTCAATCTCAAGGAAAAATATGTATGAATATCAATTAGGTATTTTATTTTATGCAAAAAATTGCCTTTTTGTAGACTGTGGGGGATGTAATATGGAATTCAGTCACCCTCATTACTACAGGATACACTGCTCTTTGTTCCATGATGTCAGATATAGCTTAACGATAAAAAAATACCACTGTAAAGTTTGTGGGGTAGCTGTATTGGGAAAAGAAAACATTATGAAACACGCTGCAGAGTTACATAATGGCCAAGGAGCCTATCAATGCCAATTTTGTAAAAAGGTAAGGGTCGATTCACACCATGTCCTTCAAGTTACAGAAGGAAAATTGAAATCATTTTCTTGAGAAAAAATCTAATTTGTTCATAGAAAGTATTTTTTTTTTCAGTTTTTCTTGAGGTTAAATTACTTGGAAATGCATCGTACCTATGGATGTTCTGCGAATCCACATAGATCAAGACCCCTGTGCGATTTTTGCGGTAAAAAATTCTGCCAACCTCAGAAACTGAAAGTGCACATCAAACGCATGCATAGCGGTAAAATATATTTTTGGTAATTCGACGTAAAGTTGACACCTGAAATTAACCTTTTTTTAGACATGTCTCAGGTGCTGAAAGAATTCCAGTGCAAGGATTGTTTGAAAATATTAGGATCTCGAGCTGCTCTTCAGCGCCATTCGAAGGAAGTCCACCAAAAACAAACTGAGGGGCAGTGTTCTTGTTCGAGATGCGGAAAGAAATTCCAAAACAAGTCGAATCTCAAAATACATATGCTGACTCACAGTGGGATAAAGCCATTCAAGTAAGATGAAAAAATGTCAAGGCGTACATTCGCCCAATTTATGAATGGTTTTTCAGATGTAATCATTGCGATGCGGCTTTTACTACAAAACAATGTCTCCAGTTCCACTACAAAAAAGTGCATAACCTAACTGAAACAGATATGCCGAAAATCGAGCGTAGTATCGATTACACTTTTCAGGCTTACAGTGGTTCAAAAGGAGGATCGGAGCAAAACTCTGAGAATGCAGAAATATCCAAAACTCCTCCGTCCCCGAAAAATGCTGATAGTGACTCTGAGAATGGAAGTAAGTGAAATTCCAATGAATTCGACATAAACATATAATAAGTACAATTTATGTAGTTAGTACTTATAAGTATTTTTTCAATATGCGTGTAGTGAAAAATATTTCACCACTTCCGAGATAATGAACAACCAGTCTGTCTTTATGGTATTGCTAGAATAAAATGGCAGGTAATTCCACAAAGTACAAAAACCGATAAGTTTAAATTTTTTACACTATATAGTTGAATTTGTAGCATACTCAAGTTATTCTTGCCCAGCACAATCTTACTTCTGTCTATTCTTTGTGTGGTTCAATCTACCCAAGTAGCATTTTAAGTGGACGGAACGTAGCGGCCACGATTCTGGAAAACTTTGAAGTGTTTGGCCACAACCACTGTCACGTAATATACACGGTTCTATCATGCGGCGGCTACCAAAATGGGGAACACTTTTTTGGTGGCTGCTACGTTCCGATCTACGTTCCTGGATCTCAGATAGCCACATTTCAACCACGTTGTGGTCACCTGGCAAAAACGTGGATATGTAGTGGCCGACACTAGACACGTTAAACAACTGACTGCGTTTGTGTAAATAATATATAGCTCGATCTCTGTTCAGCAACATATTTTTGTGATAAAGGTTCCTCATTCTTCCATTTTTCCTGATTCATTTCTGACACTCGATCAACTTTAAAAATATATAACATATAAACATACAATCGCGTAAGTAAGTATATTGAATTTGGATACTTCTGATCGGGATAAAATTAAAATGATTGAAAGTTTTATGTGAAATAGGGGTGTTGTAGCTCGATCTGAATACACCTTATTTAAGGAAAACATTATAATTTTGGAAAAAACTCGCCTCTGAAATTATGTACTTAAATCCCTCAAATATTGTTTTATCAATCTTGGTTAGTTGAAACAAATACTTACGTAACAAATTACTATATTGATGCAGTGCTGATGACAAATACATCTTTATTGAATATTTCGATCATTTCTCTAATAATGGCGACCCAGCATATTCCTGTAAATATGGCGGCTTTTGGATAATATAACTTTAAAGTGGCAGAAAGTGTAAATATACCACTCTAAAGCTCCTCCCATCATAAAGTGCCCAGTGGAACTAAATTATGAACTTTTTCTACACTGGAAAGTGGCACCCTACGTCGCAGGCCCATGACTCACCACTTCAAAGTTATAACCTAAAAATTACAATAGGTCTTATACCCTTGAAAAGGGCGAACAAGTTGGGCTATTATAACATGCCACTTTTAACCTCGAATTTGCGGGAATATGTTCATTAATTGTTAAAAAAGGACATGTAGCAAGTATAGTGGATTTATGTAGCTCCAATCAACAATTATCAAGTAACAATTATCAATTAACAAGTAATGAAAATGATGCCATTTATGCAAACAGAATTAACAATTGAAGTATAAATATCAAGCAGGAGCACAAGTCAGAGATCCGATCTATTTAAATGAACCTTTTTATAAAATCAAGAAAAAACCCATTTTATTTTGAATGAATATCATTCACATTTCACGTAACAGATAAAACGATCTATTTGTAAGCCACAATAAAATAATTTGAGAAAAGTTAGGTTAGTTTTCGTCATCGCACGGACCAATCCAGGGTCACTTCAAAATCAAGGAAAATTGTCTATTGAAAACGCATAACCCATTTCATATTGAATAAAATCATTTATGTTTCACGTAACAGGTTATACAAACTTTTTGTAAGCCACAATAAAATAATTTGAGAAAACTTAGGTTAGCTTTCGTCATCGCGCGGAATGGTGAATTTTGAAGGTTATTGTAATTTGTAGTGACTTTTATTATATGCGAACTGTGGTTATCACTTATGGAGATAGCAAGAACGAGGCAACCATCACCACATATCACAATCAAGTGCCTGCCACATTGAAGGTTTTATGGAAGTTACCAAAACGTTACCAAAACGTCACCGAAACTATCTTACTCTCTTGAAAGTGACTTCTAAGTGATATTTAGTAAGTGGTACAGGATGGTTACCGCAACGGTTATTTTTCATTTTCAAGTTTGAAAACCTTTAAAGTTATTTGCTCAATGGCCATAATGTTTCAGACACCTCAAATGACACTAATAAGTTATAGAACTGTGGAGTGGCTACCATAGATGGGAATTACGTGACTACAACCATACACATATACAATTTTAGTTATTCTTACTGTATAGTGGTAGATTTAGTGATAACCACCAGTATCAGTTTCCGTCACTATAATGCTGCTTGGGTAGCTTACATTTGACCACAAAAGTAATGTTTTGTGACTACTAATACAAATTCACTTACCCCTTTTCACCCCCGTAGGAACGGAATTCTCAAATAAGGTTTAACACGATTTATATTTTTGTAACATAGAGCCAAAACACCAATTTTACTGATTCCAACTTAAAAACTAACAGAACCCCTATAAAAATGTTCACCTCCAATTTCACCTCTTTTGGTTTAAAACTATCTAAGATTTAGCAACTAAAAACTCTCAAATGGAGTATATTTGTCAAATATTGGGTCATATTATCCTTTAACACATTTAAACTCACTGAGACTAAGTGGGGGAATATGCTCATAAATCTGTTAAGTTTGAAAATTTTTGGGATTAATGTTAATTGATTGTCTATATCTACTGGCCTAGCTGCCAGAATAATGCCAGCTCAGAAGTAGAAACTACATTCTAATAATTATAATATTTCTAATCTCGAATCAGTGCCGGCCACACTCTTTTATATTCAACACACTTTGTCCGATGTGATCCAATCCCAAACAAGTTGAGGTTGAATAACATTGAAACATCTGAGCGTGCTAGCAATCATCTTCGGAGGGCATATTCCTGACAATATAACAGCTGAAAATATTCCATAATTTTTTTATTTTTTCACAACCATCTGTATTGAATGTTTGGCGTAAAAATGGACATAGAAACAGTTTATTTTATAGGTCTGGATAGCGAAAATATAGATGATCCAACACCGTTAAACAGCCCGCCTTCAAGGAGTACCAACGAATTTCGCACATCTCCAGTTACTACATCTTCCGAGGAGTACGCCAAGAATAACCTTGCGAATTCAAGCGTCAAGGTTCTCAGTAAGGGTTCCAAAAAGTGGATAGGCCATGAACCATCGTCCAAATTAACAGACATTTATTCCATAGATAGGCTAAGTAAAGATGACTTATCGAGTATAACTCTACAAGGGGCTGAAATTTACGAGAAGAACAAACTGACGAATATCGGCGATTTCAGTAGACACGAAGCGTCTAACGCGAGCTTGCTAGTCGAAGCAGCTTTAGACTCTGTTTGCAATGAACCTAACATAGACATTGACGTTAGCACTACACCTAACTGTACCGACTCCTTGGTTAGTAACCTGTATAATTTAACGCAACCTGACAATTTACCCGACGTATCGTACAACGAAACGTGTATAAACGATTCTAGAGATATCAACCTTATATCCCCGTCAGTTAACGATCGTATCTCAGTTACTGATGAGTTGAACGAAGAACTGAGGCATGACGATAACATAAGCATGCATTATCCGAACTTCCACCACGACGATTTCAGCCCACCCCACAGTCCCGATATTCACAGATCCAATTTCGTCAGGAACTACATCAACAGCTTGTCGCCCCAGAATTCTTACGAACAAAGGAATATATCGCCCGTTCCCAGTCCTCCTAGGTACGATTTTGGTCACAATGTGAACCCGGAGCAATTGTCTTCAGACGACAGCAACGGTATGACTGTTCAGAATCTGAGCGTGAATGATGCCAAGAACGGAATTCAGCTGGACCTTTCGCTGTACAAGTCGTACAAGCCCGGCAATCAGGATTACATGAGGAAAATCAAATGCAACGACGATAGCGACACCCTCGATCAAGACCACATAGACGTTATAAATCATGATCTGCCGGGTGGCATTCAAGACATGGAAGCGCAAAACAAGGAGCTAGGAGAAAGAGAGGAACACCCTAAATATTCCGACGAGCTATCCAGCGAGATGCGTAACAAGTTTGATTTGGATTTGGACATGCGGCTCAAAGGTTATGACACCATCGACGGTGAACTTCTGAGGCAAAGGAGCCACACCTACGAGAGTACAGAGTTGGATTTCCGAGGCAAAGGGTACGACTTGATCGATGTCAAACAGTACGATTTGATGGAATCCGACTTCAGGACCGAACGAAACTTTGAACCCCTAGTTCTGAACTCGTCGGAGCTTCAAGGACTTGACATGTCGGCGAGGAGTTTTCACAACTATCCTAACATAAACAGATATCATCCCCTTTATCCGGACGTTGATAGAGTTGATTTGCGGTTGAACTATAGTCCGCCGCCTCCTACCTATGCTCACGCGGATATTCTACGAGTGGTCTCGCTCGATTTAACGCCATCTGGTAGGCATAGCGTGGACCTCAGTTTGAGAAACCATCCCCTGCACCAAATCGCGAATTCCCGTTTGCTGAGTGAGCACGGACTGCAAACGAATCCCCATAGACTTTTGGATCAAAGTCGATTGATAAGCACAGAGCTGACTTCATCCAGGCATTTGGCCGCCGACAGGATGATCTCGGAACCTAGTAGTAGAATTCTGACTGATCATAGTACTTCTAGGATATTGAATAACGAACAACTGGGAACGAACCACCTATTGGGCTCGGAGCAAAGCAGACTTTTGAGCGACGATGGGAGGTTACTGGGAGACGGAAGGATATTGGCTTCTTCGGCTAGCGGGGCGGTTTCGCCTGTGCAAGGATTCAGCGGATATTCGGTACCACAGAATCCATATCATCCCACACCTATCCCACCAAGACCACACGTGGCTTCACCTACTCCTCCTTATCATTATCCGACATATTACTGATTAGTTTGCTTTTCGCCGAAAATGGGTTCCAATTTCACTCTGTTCCTAAGATTCAGGTTTCGAAATGAAGATTCCGGGTTTTTACGCAATTCACCATTCTGACACGATTACTTGAGTCAAGTACATTGTCAAAAAATAAGTGAACACTGCCATCTAACGTGAAATAACTGGAACGGTTCCGAATACAATCAGCCATCTAACGTGAAATTAATGGAACGGTCCCAAATACAATATTCTCTGGAAATTAATATCGAGGGGACTGGTAAACAGAATTGTTAACCGGCTGGCTTCTGTTTGTTGACTCCGTTGATTTGTCGTTTTCTACCAAGTGTTGTTCATCCTTGCACTTCTTCAACGTACCGTAAATTTCTTCCATTCTCTTTGAAATAATTTGGTAATATGAATAGTCTTATTTTTCGACACGAAATTGGAATGAAGGCAGTACCCAATACATTAAGAGTCCTGTATGTCAATCGCCGAGAAGTGGCATTTTTTATCCTTTCCCCACCTGATATCTCTTTATGTAAAAGTGAGTGAAAACGGAAATATCAGATAGTATTGTATAATGTACTCAATATAATGCCCTCTTCTAAATTCGGCGTCTCACAGCGCGAGCCTTGACGAGCTTGGCTTGGGGGATTGTGCTCGCTGCACAGGAGTGAGGTTTGTGCAATCTTGAGCCTGATCGGTCTCACGGCGTGTATAATTTCACCGACTCGTCTAATCACTGGCTAGGAGTTGATACACGAGCCTAGGAAGGGATACATTGTCCAGTGCAGTAGCTATAGCTAACGCCGATGTGCAGCAGCGTATTTCAATATACATATTGTTTCTTTCTCATAAATATGAGAATTCAATAATTGCTTCTGAATTTAATTCCATGTGAATACACAATAATAAAAACAACACTCAACTATGCTCTGCCACCACCAAACTACCCCTCCAAAGTGATCGGGCTCCCGACACTGTGAACAGACATCCTCGCGCCGTGTGACCGCTCAACAAGCTATACAGCACGAGCCAGCTAGTCGAGACTCGCGCCTTTGATGTTTGGGAATTTACCGACATTTCATGGGAACGGTGGAGCCACCTCGAGCTTACTCTTGACAAGTCTCGAACCTACGCGAGAGCGTTCTCACGACGCGAGACTCGACAATCCCCAAGCCGAGCTCGTCAAGTCTCGCGCCGTGAGACGCCGGCTTAAAACTTCTCATACAGTGATAATTCCAGTTATTTCATCATCATTTTTCACAATTGATTAAATTGACTTCGGAACGAAAATCATTTAGTGCATTTAACAATTTTTTCGTTTGTATTGTGTAGACTTTTGTCGACTGTGATTATTTTTTACTTGTGTAGACGATTATTAAATTATTGTGATTATATGTAATATATTTCCTATTGATTTTATGGGAGTTTCATTTATTTTGCTGTATTATTTTTATAGTAAATAGGGACCACGCGTGTCCCACGTAAATATCACTGCTGGAAAACTTTTATATAAGATTGTCGATTGCCGATTTTTCATTTTAAAAAGGTAACGCAAACTTATTTGAAACAGCGTTATCCAGCGTCACCATCTTGTTACTTCGAAATACAAATAATAGATGTCACAATATTATTTTTATTAATTATTTTATTTTGTGCTTTTTAGTACTTAATACGCCTTAATCTATGCATTTTTGTAAAAAGCATCATTATTATGAGGCCTTTTTTTAGTTCTGAGCTATCTAGTCCTTCAATAGGAGACCATCTAAAGATTAACTCATCCGCCATCTTGGGGTTGGCATCTTCAATTTATGAATTTCAACTAAAAATCAATAATCTTCGACTAAATTCATAATCTCCGACCCCGAAAACCCCCACATACCAATTTTGAATAGAATCGGACCATAAACACAGATCATCGTCCATCTTGGATCCGCCATTTTGATTTTATGAATTATTAAGAAAAATTCATAATATTCGGCCCTGAAAACCTCCAATAACCAATTTTGAATAGAATCAGACCATAATCACAAAACTTGTCCGCCATCTTGAATTTTGAAAAAAAAAATTAGAAATCTCTGTCCCAGAAAACCTCCACATACCAATTTTGAATCGAATCGTACCATAATAAAAAAACTCGTCTGCCATCTTGAATTTTGAAAAAAAAAATTAGAAATCTCTGTCCCAGAAAACCTCCACATACCAATTTTGAATCGAATCGTACCATAATAAAAAAACTCGTCTGCCATCTTGGAGCCGCCATTTTGTTTTTTTCTCTAACCCAAATTTCATAATGCATTGTCACCGGAATTATGAACACATGCCAAATTTCAGCTCAAAAATGGATTACAAATTTTGAACCGGAAAGAATGACATACGAACGAACCAAGTTAAATAAAAGCTTCTAAAAGGTAGAAAATCAATAGAAGTCGACGAGACTTTAGAATAACTATTAGAACTTAACACACCAAGCAAAATATTGGAGATTGAATAGAAACACACCAAACAACTGTCATTGCCATAGAAATTTTGACCTAGAGGGAAGCTGGAGTGACTCTTCTGTGTAGTTAAGGTATTCGTGACCAAAGAGGGTAAACGTTATCTGAATAGGAGGTCCTAATAAGCTCTAGCCAATTAGAATCTTGTAGCATTAACCCGTCATGGTGACGTACATGGACATGAGTACAGGTGGCCCACGTAACATACAAAGTGGTCCAATATATATTCAAGAGCCTGTATCTCTCAGATACCAGAGTGTGGAGTGCGCTAGTCCGCCAATGTCCAGAGAGAATGGTGGCCATGACATATCCATATACGTCACTATGAGTCAGAAATGATCTTTCATCCCTTTCTATTAGTGTCACCATTGTCTTATGGGGAATATACTCTCCTACTCAGATAACGTTTACTCTCTTTGTTCTGTGACATTACACTAGGCATAAACAGAGTTTTATTCATATATGTAGTAAATACCAATATTGATAATAAAGACAGCAAATGTGAAGCCAAAACAAATGAAGCATAACCATCGCTCGGACTCTTTCTAATCGGCAACGTTGAATTGATGCGCATGCGCGAAAATGGAGGCGTGACATGTATTGGTTCATGTTCGGTTGTCATAGATAGATAATTTTATTTCTTTGTTTAACATATACAAGTATAATTGTATATTACACATTGCCATGTTACAAAGAAAACGTCACAAAACAGAACAGAAAGTTACATAAATTAATCACTATAATATATTGTAAATTCCAATTATTATAGATATAATATATATAAAACATACATATGTATATATATATATATATATATATATATATATATATATCCACGCGTTGCCAATATGTCAAGGAAAAACATATATAACCCAACTTCACTTTCATTGCATTGCTCTTATGGCCAGTTATCAATATTCGTAGTTAATAAATATACGGTTTTATTTCTTTTTAAATATTCGATGGTGTGTTGTGATTGGCTAAAAAAAAGTAATTCGACATTTCCGCACAGCTGAAAGCACTCTAACAGGTCTATTCCGTAAAAAGCCGTTATTGAACGATCCGTTATCAAACGACTGTCGGTAGCCGGCTCTTAACGATGCGTGTGAACGATATGTCAAAAATACTTATTCCTTAAAAGGTGTCGCTAGAAATGACCTTGGCAATTTCAGTAAAGAGATCCAATGAATGTTTTCAGGATGGTTAATGATAATTTTTCGATCCGTGCTGAATGTTGCTAACTTAACAACTGTTATTTCATAATCAAATGTCAGTATAGAATATAGAAGTCTTGTCTATGATCAGGTATTCGAAGATCCGGGTAGTTTGGATTTTAATAAAAATCATGAAAATACCAAAGTTAAAAGAAAACTTTCTTCGAAAACCACCAGAACGCAATATATGTTGTATTTAGTAACCCTCGAAAATAATAAACACTTTCGAACGAATAAATGTATTTATTTTTCTTCAGAATTGGTTAAATTGCATATGAAAAATATCAATACAACTTGCCTTCTATACAATTCTCCACCTAAAATGTTGATTAAACCTGCCATATCAAAATATAAATCCACAATTTCCACAAAACTAGTTCAAGTCGTTAACAAACGGCACCCATTCTATTCCCGTTAGCGAACGATAGACTCTGTCGTTCACTACCGATATCGTAACGACTTTATATTTTTACGGAATACGATTTGACACAAATATCGTTAATATAACGATAATAGTTGGATAACGACATCGCTATGGGTTACGGAATAGACCTGTAAGGGAATCATTGTCGGTTACGTGACGACTTTTACATCTGTTATTTAATGTTTTGTTTCAATTTTATTGGTATTTTTTTATTGGTGCCGCCATCTGAAGGCATTGAAAATTGCGTATAATTTCATAAAAATAAAGAGGAAGAAAATGATGACAACATTGTTGTCAATGTCATTAAAACAATGTAAACAGGAAGAAAAGGAACCTAAATTCAAGAAATCATAGAGAGAGAAACAGGAAGAAAAAGGACTTTATTCTCAAAATGAGAATTTGTTTCAAATTTCAAGAAAATGACTACAACTCTGCAGCAGCAAGTCTTTGCTTTGGATGCGAGATACAACGCTCACAGAGCCCCGCAAAGCCCCAATTTTCGTAAATATATATTTCTATAACAATATCCAATGATAATCAATTTCTACTTGCCTATATTTTTGACGAATTCATACAAAAGTTTCAAATTGATTATAGGAACCTTATATATTAGACGACGAAACCAACTATTGAGAGAGGCCACCAGGCCCACTGATAGATGGAAACAATACATTAAACTGCGTTCCCTGCTCCTTCAACAGAGATATGGAAATACGAAGGCAGATCACACATCTTCAAACAATTTGTCCCTCAATAGCAGTCTTAGAGTAAGTAATCTACAATTAATCATTGTCAGTTGTACCTGCCCCGACAGACATTGTCCTGTCCAAATTTCTATACTCCCTAAAATTTTTTTCTTGAAAACTTTCGTCTGCGTATAGTTTTTTTTCTGTTTTATCTTTGTGTTGTTTCATTTAGTTTATGCCCAGCAGTCAATACCAATACCTAACATCTTCACACGGTCAGTGGAGGAGATTATCACCAAGAATAGTGAAATCCTCATTCGTGGGTCTAATACTAAATTTCATGCATACCGTTTTATCAATATTGGGGCTCAGTTGATTTTCTCCTGACCGTTACAGAATGAAGGAGTGTAACTCTTGAGTGAGACCTACTGCTGACTCCTTATTATCACCTCTAAAACATTAGTAAACTGATCTCGCTACATTTATGTTTTTTTTAATACTATTGACAATGTTCCACATTGCTTTAGATTTATAATTGGATGATTTGATTATAATGTTGGTATGATTTAAATTTATTTTATTTTGATCAGTCTTTAACAATCAATGAACCATCTACTCCCATCCGGTCTCCAACTGGATCCGTTGTCCCGACAAAAGAAGCAGAAGCTTCAAGAGCTATAGTGGGTGGAACGACAATAGCAGAAAACTATGCATTTGTTGGAGTCCAGCATATTTTCGATCAGGTAAGCTTAAAGCTTGAATTTTCCTAGAAATGTGACTTTTTACATTTCAGCATACTGAAGCAGTGACAATGATAAAATTTGCAAATAATGATAGGTCGAGATTATGTTGTTCGTCTTTGGACAAAACACTATCTGTTTGTGATGTTGTAAGCAGTCCTCCTGCTGTTTTGGCTCAATTGAAAGGACATATCAATGCTGTTACAGGTATGATCAGTGTCATTAAAACTGAAATATGATAGAATATAATGAGACTGTTTTTTCTAGGTTTTGACTGGTCAATCAACAATGATCTTATAGTTAGTTCTTCTCTTGACGGGACTGCAAGGGTGTGGCAAGTTGCAGATTTCAACTGTTTGAGAACCATCAACGATCCTAACATGTTTCAAATAATGTGTTGTTTATTCCAACCAAGTAACAACAACCTCATATTGGTATCCTTTGGAAAAATTTCCCACAAATCATACCACATGGTGTCCACTTTTGTGTTGTCTTATACAGGGTGTCCCTGGACTTCCTCTTTTCCTCTGGGAAATGTAAAGATGGGGTCAAAATATCACCAGTACTTCATATAACTTTTGTTCCTAAAAGCCTTCGTTACCAAATTACGGGCCCTCAAAGTTACAAAATGAAAAAGGTTTTTCTTTGAAAACTTTCAAAGTAAATATTCAAAATCATCTAAATTTTGGTGATTGACTAAACAAATGAATTCCTTTGATGAGCTTTCATGCAGGAGTCAGTTGTTTTGCTACAAAGTCAGGAACGGACTACCCCCTATGGTCCACACCCCAAAACTTTGAAATGACTGGGATTTGTCAATATGTTTTAACAAAACAAGGTTACCTGGACAACTTCCTGATTAAAAGTACTCGTGTGGAAAATAGATCGGAGCAACGATTTTTGATAAAAATGCATTTTTGTTCGACGAGATCCAACCTGAGATGTCTACCATTATTCGAAAAGATTAATTTGTAATGAAAATAGAAATGATAGGTACAATGTTCATGACGAATTTTTATCATGCAAACACGTTTACCTTACAAAACTCATGGTCTAAATAATCAATCGCAAGCCTCAAGAGCAAACAGAATTGCAAAATCCGCTACAAAAACTGCTTGATATGACTGTCTCTCTCAATACATTTTCTTAGTCGGCGCAAACACCCTCTCTGCACTTGAAATAGCAGGGTCGTTTCGTATGGCTTCAGAATGTAATGTAATTCTATTCAACAAGGCATCTCTGGTGTGAATAGGTGTAGCGTAAACGAGGCTTTTTAGATACCTCCACAGAAAGAAATCCAATGGTTTTAAATCCGGAGACTGCGGTGGCCATGAATATGGCCCACCTCTACCAATCCATTTATTGGGGAAAAATCTGGTTCAGATGGTCCCGCACAATCAAACTAAAATGAGGAGGAGCGCCATCATGCAAAACCCACATATCTCTTCGGGTTTGCAATGGAACATGTTCCAAAAGTCTATTCAAATTGTTCTGAATGAACTCTAAATAACGTTCTCCATTCAATCGGTCATGTAGAAAGAATGGTCCTATAAGATGGTTTCCTATGATACCAGCCCAAACATTCACGTTGAATTTCCGTTGGTGTTTGGTTTGCAATATCCCATGGGGATTTTCTTCGGCCCATATGTGGAGATTATGAGAGTTGATTACTCAACAAAACAAAATCGCATTCCAGTTGTCATTTTTTATCCACACTAATTTTATTTCTTTCTACAAGGTGTTTTTGTCAACATCTGTGGAAGAAATGGGACATACATTTATTCACCGCATACTTATTTTTCACCTACGTGCAGCCGTTTCTGTAGTTTATTCGTTTGCTTTTTATTAGTTATGTCTTCCAATGTGCGTTTTTTCAGCTAAATTTATCTTCGGTTTAAAGATTTTCTCCCATGAAATTATACTTATCAGTGAAACTCCTCAACATTTAAGCTGTGAATACGAATTTGCAACATCCAAATGTTGAGTTTCATGCGATTCAGATAACACAACACGAAATGTGCTAATTCCACGCGTACATACAAAATATGGACTGAATTCGATCTCTTAGTTCAAAAACACCACGAATCTACATAACTTGATATTTCATTTGAAAAAATATCTACATTGTGAATGAAACTTTCAACTAGGTACTGTACTTTTTGTTTACGACTCTATTTTAGCATATTTTGTATTATCCCTGTTATAAATGTTGTTGAATTAACGTTAGCATTAGTATTTCTACTGTGAAAATTTTTCATTTCAAATAATGGTGGACGATTTGTTTACGACTCTATTTTAGCATATTTTGTATTATCCCTGTGAATGTTGTTTCGTTTTTCCACACGAGTACTTTTATTCAGAAAATTGTCTATGTAACCTTATTTTGTTGAAAACTATTGAAAAATTATCTGTCATTTCAAAGTTTTGGGGTGTGGACCATCGGGGTAGTCCGTTCCTGACTTTGTAGCAAAACAACTGCCTCCTGCATGAAAGCTCATCGAAGGAATTCATTTGTTTAGTCAATCACCAAAATTTAGATAATTTTGAATATTCACTTTGAAAGTTATCAAAGAAAAACATTTTTCATTTTGTAACTTTGAGGGTCCGTAACTTGGTAACGAAGGCTTTCAGGAACAAAAGTTATATGAAGTACTGGTGATATTTTGACCCCATCTATACATTCCCGAGAGGAAAAGAGGAAGTCCAGGGACAGTACAGTACAGTAATGAAAACAAATTCAGTTACCTAGGTAATTGAAAAAACAAATTTTAAACTTTTAATAAAGGGTGTATAAAAAACTGCTACAATATCACTGACTGGATGTTAGCAACTACACAAAAGAATCCAAAAATGATACAAGGCTAGTAATTTCAGTTTTTCTTAACAAAACGTAGACAGGAAATAATAGAGGAGAATTGAGAGTTGCGAATGTTTCTACTGGCAGGTTTTTGAAAGATGTGTGTAGAATAGGAGGGAGTATATTGAGTTTGACTTCAGATGCCAGTGGACATGTGTTTTGGTCGGGAAATGATAAGGTATAAAAAAAAAACAACATTGATTATATTTATAATAGTCAGTCTGTCTGTCTCTAGGGCGAAATTCTATCGGTGTTTTGTGAACTGAACGGTTCACTCGCCAAGTTGAGGAAATTGAACCTTCCTTCAAGTTGTTCAATAACGAGTCTCAGCTACAGAGCTTGGATTAGCAGGGAAGCCAGAGATCCATTGCTACTGGTTAACGCTACTGATAATTCTATGTATTTGTTCAAGTGAGTGTAGCAATCATATCACTTTTTTTAATTTTCGAAAATAATTCAGTGCAAAACATATCTTGTCACATAGTCTACACCTTTCTTCAGATTTTTGTGAAATTCAAAGCACATACATTTTTGTAATTCTCTATCAGTTCTTTCAATCTTGCTACAAGTTTCAAAATGTGACTACATTTTTTGCAGCATCATTGATCGTGAGGGAAGCCTGAGATTGAAAAGGAGATTCCAAAATATGCAAAGGATGCACATCATCCGATCTACTTTTTGTCCAATAATGTCTTTTAGGCAGGGATCTTGTGTTGGTACGTTTTAACATTTTGTAGAAATTAAATTTGATATTAATTTGCTAAAATTGAATGATTTTATAATTCATTGTAATTGGTCAATTTCCATTAAATTTCAGTAACGGGCAGTGAGGATGGTAGTATTTATTTCATTGACATTGAAAAAATCGGCAAGAAAGCTGTAGTTAATACACTCCAAGGACACTCGAGTGCAGTTCTCGGCATCAGCTTCAACTATGATGAATCTCTTTTAGCTACCAGTGATTCGGAAGGTCTTGTGATCATTTGGAAAAAGGGTAATGCTTGAAGGTTGTGATTTTATTTTATAAGTTGAATTTTATATTTATTATATTCTTTGTATCCCAGATATTTTATAATTGATTATTCCATAGTTATAGTTGGAAACGTAATAAAAACTTATTTTAAATCATTATTGCTATTTTTGTATTAAATTTTCTTCAGTTCAATTGATTGGGAATCCAGCAATAATGACTTTGCCTTTTTTACATGCTTTATATTAGCTTCACTTGTATGTTTGTTTGTAACAGACTCCTTTGGGCGCGATTTTGACCCACTTCCAGACGTACGAATGATTTGAAATTTGGCAGGTGTACATAATTATGGTAACAATGCATTAAATGCGAATTTACACGATCCAATAAAATTGATCAATAAATTGAACAATAAAATTGACCAATATGGGTTATATTTACACCTGACAATTTATTGGTCAATTTTGGCAACAGTTTTTACTCAGGAATACCAACATACTGACAAAAAATGGTTCAATTATAGGAAAAGTTCCGAATATTATTCAATAGCTTATTGAATTGACTCTGATCCATTCTTAAACATCGTTAGAATTGATTAGGATCTGCAATCAGGACTTTTTCGTGAACTAATGTCAAGTTTCCTTTCCCCTCTTTTCTCAAACAGAGATCTAATCCACCATCTTCTACATCTCTGTCTTTTATATTCATCAATGCACATTGCTGCAAATGTAATGCAACGTAAATTATGTTTTTTTTTCACACTATCATTTTTCTCGTGGTTAGGGTATGGTATGTGAAATCGCGTAAATAATAACATATAATCTGAAAATCTCTGTTCTAACAGGCAACCAATTCATGGCCGAAAGTTACTGCAAATTGTCACTAAAAATTGATGAAAAATTAGAACCGATTCTAAACTCATCAATTTATTAGTAGTAGTAGTAGTAATTTTATTTAGCCTTTCGCTATACATTCCAACAATACATATATAATATGTCACTACAAAATTATAATATTACATTAATATGTTCACTTCTGATAAAATCCTTGACATGATTCTTAAACATATTCAGTGGACTCATCTTCAGTTCGTTTCGTAGTTTATTATATTCCACCACACCTTTGTAGAATACTGAACGCTGTGTCTGTGTTTTCTTTGCTTGCTTCACAACAAAATTATCTTTACCTCTAGTATCATAGTCATGAACAGTTTTGAATTTTACTAATATATTTTTTAAATATTGAGGACATGTGTTTATGTTGATCTTGTGGATGAATACCATAACATTGTACTTTATGAATGATTTGACATCCAACCAGTTCAGGGTGTGTAACATAGATTGAACCGAAGTTCTATAATCACACCGTAATATAACTCTAATGGCTCTATTTTGCATTTTCTGCAATCTCTCTATTTCACTCTGACTTGCCATGTATACAATTGTGGGGCAATAATTGAAATGAGGTAGAATAATTGTGTTATAAATCAACTTCCTAGAATACAATGTCAAATATTTACTCACCCTATGCAAAACACCAATTTTTTTAGCTATTTTACCACAAGTATAATCTATGTGTTTATCGAACTTCAGTTTACAATCAACTATTACCCCCAGATATTTAATTTCATCCACAAGTTCAATTTCTTCATTATAAATTTCAAAATTCAAATTGTTTTCTTCGAATTGTGTGCGGACATTGCCGTTTGCTATCAGCATTGCTTTCGTTTTTTTGACATTCAATTTCAATTTATTTACCTCTAACCAATCCTTCAAATTCTCTAAATCCTCATTCATATTATTTACAAGAGTGTCCAGTTGTTTTCCTTCCATATAAATAATTGTATCATCAGCAAACAAATGATATTTAGAATTTTGAAATATATGCTGAATGTCATTTATATATAATATAAATAATAATGGTCCCAGTATGCTACCTTGCGGTACTCCCAAGTTGATACCTAATTCATTTGACTCTGTATCTCCTCTGATCAATTTATTGGTCAAGTTCAAATTGATGACAATTTTCTGTTTACACCTATCAATAAAATTCAAGGTCACAAAATTGACCAATTTATTGGATCGTGTAAATTCGCACTAAGAAATTTTTGTTGAAAAAAAAACAAAATGGCGGCTCCAATATGGCGGACGAGTTTTGTGATTATGGTCCGATTCGCTTCAAAATTGGTATCTGAGGGGTTTTGTGGTCAGAGATTATGATTCTTTTGTCAAAACTGAAAAATTCAAGATGGCGGCCCCAAAATGGTGGACGAGTTTTGTGATTATGGTCCCATTCGCTTCAATATTGGTGTGTGGGGGCTTTGGAGTCGAATATTATGATTTTTTCGTGAAAATTGAAAAATTCAAGATGGCGGCTCCAAAATGGTCGACAAGTTTTGTGATTATGGTCCGATTCTATTCAAAATTAGTATGTGGGGGTTTTTGGAGTTGAATATTATGATTCTTAATAATAAGAATAGTTTGAAAAATTAAAAAACACGCTTTAATAGAAAACTAAACTAAAAAGTAGAAAATAATATTAAATGAGTTTGAAATAAGATTACAGTGATTAACAACAAATTTATTTAATCGTAAAAAAGCGTGGGGTGCTTGATGTCAATTGTTGTTAATATTTCATGGACAGATATTGGTAAAAGTAGAATCATTATGAAAATATCTTAAAAAGCACCCCACGCTTTTTTACGATGAAATAAATTTGTTGTTAATCACTGTATTCTTATTTCGAACGTTAAAATTATTTTCTTTTTAGTTTAGTTTTCTGTTAAAGCGTGTTCTTTAGTTTTTAAACTATTATTTATTTTCAACTTTTTAGTTTTGTTTTCTATTAAAGCGTGTTTTTTAGTTTTTCAAACTATTATTATTATTATTATTTTTTTTTCCAACTATTCTCCAATTTTGAATAGAATCGGACCATAATCACAAAACTCGTCCGCCATTTTGGAGCCGCCATCTTGAATTTTTTAGTTTTGACAAAAGAATCATAATCTCTGACCCCAAAAACCCCCACATACCAATTTTGAACAGAATTGGACCATAATCACAAAACTAGTCCGCCATTTTGGAGCCGCCATCTAGAATTTTTCAATTTTTACAAAAGAATCATAATATTGGACCCCAAAAACCCCCACATACCAATTTTGAATAGAATCGGACCATAATCACAAAACTCATCCGCCATCTTGAATTTTTCTGTATTGACAAAAGAATCATAATCTCTGACCACAAAAACCCTCAGATACCAATTTTGAAGCAAATCGGACCATAATCACAAAACTCGTCCGCCATATTGGAACCGCCATTTTGTTTTTTCTTCAAACAAAAGTTTCTTAATGCATTGTCACCGGAATTATGTACACCTGCCAAATTTCAAATCATTCGGACGTCTGGAAGTGGGTCAAAATCGCGCCCAAAGGAGTCGGTTACAAACAAACATACAAGTGAAGCTTATATATAAAGCGAGTAAAAACGGTTGAAATCCATAGGATTGTCAGACGTTAAAAATATTTATTTCAAATATTAGTAGTGTATGGATCCTTTACTTCAAAATTTAAATAGTTTAGCGGTCTTTTATTTCAAATGTAGAAGTGTATGGATCCTTTTTTTGAAATGCAATTAGTGAATGGTTCCTTTATTTCAAAGGTAAGTACCTTTTTCAAATTTAGGTAGTTATGAATTCTCAATTTCAGATTTAAGGTAGTGTGTGGATCCTTCATTATGGTAGTGTATGGGGCCTTTATTTTAAATGCAAGTAGTGAATGGATCTTTTATTTCAAATGTAGGTAGCGTATGGATCCTTTATTTTAAATTTGGTACAACCTCCCACCATGCAAAATGAATTTTATTTTCAAAGTGTTTTATTTCAAATTTAGGTAGGCTCATCATGAATTTTGATTTCAGAATTGGAAATAAAAGGGGAAGAATGATACATGAAATAAAGGATCTATACACTACCTGCAATGGAAATAATGAATCCATACACCACATACATTTGTAATAAAGGATCCATACACTACCTACATTTGAAATAAACTACTATTTTCTGATTGGTTGCTAAGTAAGATCTTTCATTCACTAGCCGATCAGAAAACACTAGTAGAATCTAACAAACTTTCGTTCGTAAACAGCTTTGTAAACCGTGCAAGAGAGAATCTTGCTGGCAACAGTGTTCAGTTCACGTGTTATTCTGAATCATTACAATGGTCGCGAGATTATGTTTAAAACAATATTCAATTGCGAATGTTTCTCTTTTCAATACTGTTTGTGTCGTATTTCTTACAAGTGACTTTGTGTTAATTATGATAAGTGCCTCAAAGCATGAAGTCAACTAGTTCTGACTTTATCTACCAGTTGGGGATATAACGAGGTTAGTTGTTTTCTTCACTTTGAAATTGAATATCTATCTCAGGCAGCACGCAATGAAAATGTACTCTTTGTGTACATTTACCACACTATCAGTTCAACATTCTACATTATCCAAATATCGAGTTCAATGTTTATTGCATTCGGCAATTGCCGAAGTTTTCCTCTGATCAGGCAACCTGAAATTAGGCGGGAGGCGCCACCCAAAATGTTGTCGACTTTTACAAAGAACAAAACATGTTTTCAATTTTTTTTCAAGATTTCAATTTGTACGGGATATAAATGAAGCTTCCACTGCATAAAATAAGAATTTTAATAATTAATAATTACACAGACTATATATTACAATTCTAATACAAGAAATACTAACCGATCACATATTAGGTCCGATACGGACGTTAAATATCTACAACAAAAATAAACCGAATATATTAAAACTGAACAATCTACCGCTACGTCTTCAATCACTTGATAGGTTTATATAAAAAACGACTACCCTACAATTTTAGACAACAATTGGACGTCCAGTTTCAGTTTGTACATTAGTTCCGAACTACCCACAAAACTTACAAGACGTAAACATTTAAGTAACATTAATAATATTAAGAAAACCGATTTACATGTTAATGATATTTTCTTACAAATGTCAGATCATGTTATACCCGATCTAACGAATAAAATTATAAAGCCTAAAAAGTTGAAGAAAATATATCTGAAAATTTGTCACATTATCAACTAAAACAATAAAATATCACAATTACTTTAGGTTACACAGTTATTTGGAATTAGAGCCGATTAGGTACTCATCGAAGATGGGCAAAGTGAAAAGGTAAATATTCTCAATATAGGATTCGAATCGATTCAACAGTGAATCCCCCGCTAATATTGATGTTTAAATGTGAACATCAGCGACCTCTTTCATTTTCCTAGCAACATACAGAACTCTTTAAAAAAAATAAACAGCACAAATTTACAAATACAAAAAAAGGCTTGTAGAAAAATTAGCAATAAATCGGTCATAGAAATACGACGGCGTATTGGCGCCATCCTACCAGTATTTTTTTTTATTGAAATCTCAAAATTTTTACTTTTATTCTAATAATGTCATAGAAATACGACGGCGTATTGGCGCCATCCTACCAGTATTTTTTTTTATTGAAATCTCAAAATTTTTACTTTTTTCTCAACATTTTGAAATTTTTCTCAAAATTTGACTTTTTCTCAAAATTTTGAGATTATTTCTCAAAATTTTGAGATTATTTCTCAAAATTCTGACTTTTTTTCTCAAAATTTTGACTTTTATTCACAAAATTGAGATTTTTTCTCAAAATTTTGACTTTTTTTCTCAAAATTTTAACTTTTTTATTCTCAAAATTTTGACTTTTTTCTCAACATTTTTAGATTTTTTCTCAAAATATTGACTTATATTATAAAAATTTTGAGACTTTTTCTCAAAATTTTGAGACTTTTTCTCAAAATTTTGAGAATAAAAGTCAACATTTTGAGAAAAAATCTCAACATTTTGAAAAAAAATCAACATTTTAAGAAAAAAATCTCAAAATTTTGAGAAAAAAAGTAAAAATTTTGAGAATTCAATAAAAAAATATACTGGTAGGATGGCGCCAATACGCCGTCGTATAGAAAGCTTAGAAATGGGGCTAAAAAAACAGTAAACAAGATTTTTCACAATTCAAGAATGAGCCACTCAAATAATTGAAGATGCCTTCTTGGAAATTGCATGTAAACATTTTGGAAAAATATTGTTTCACCTTTTCATTCAAAATGTGCAGATACTGGAATTTTTTTTCTAAAGACATCCTAATAATGTCTTCCTCGAAAATTTTTGTACAGAAAAATCAGGATATTTTAAATTTCTGAAGACTGATTCTGCTTACCAAAACGTTGAAAATGAGCATTTTTCAATATTTCAAGAATTTTATTATAGTTACAAGAAGTCAATAATGGAATATTTTTCTTCAAAAAATATCTGCGTTTCTGTTTTGAATAAAATCAAAAAGTTATAGTGGCCAAATTATCCATATGTATATACAAGGCACCTTAATTTTAACCTCCAGTAATTTCTTGAAATTTAGTGAATTTTTTCAAAATATTTTTTGAAATACAGGATTTACTGCCATGTTGAGGTCTATAAGCGCGTTTAGTGTGACATCACGCGACCAATTTTTATTGGTGTAAATCAGTCTTTGGATGTCAACAAAGCGTATTATAATCCCATAATATTGTATAAGTATATTGCTATAAGTGCTTAAATATCTCGAGAATTCTTTGAATACAATGTTTGGATAAAGTGCATCCAAAGACTAACAAACACCACAAAAAAATGCAATCCTGACATATTCACTAAACGCATGTATTATAATCCCATAATATCGTATAAGCCGAAAAGGGAAACATTCTCAATTGAATATTGAATAGAAAGATTTTTCTGTGAATTGAAAAATCCACGATAAAAATGAAGTTATTTTTTGTGAATGTCTAACAGAAAACAACTACTTCCCCGGCTAAAGCCACGCTGGACATTGAACTACATCTGATAGATATTCTGAAAAGACATTAACTCAAAAGAAAAAATCTGAAATTGAAAATTTGCATTTTTATTCAGATAGTTATTTGATTTTCCATTCCAGTCTCAATTAAGAACTCATGAGAAGAAGAAATGTTTTCCAAAAGAGAGCACTCACCAGAAATCATTCGTAACATGACGCAAGAGAGGCATCGCATTCACTAGGTCTTCAATACATTTTCGTCTACAAAAATGTATTGAAGACCTAGTGAATGCGATGCCGCTCTTGCATCCATGTTACAAATGATTTCTGGTGAGTACTCTCTTTTGGAAAACATTCTTCTTTGCCTCATTCATCTTCATGAGTCCCTAATTGAGACTGGAATGAAAATCAAATAACTATCTGAATGAAAATCAAATTTTCAATTTCAGATTTTGAGTTAGGTCTTTCAGATGTAGTTTAATGTCCAGCGGCTTTAACTCAGGAAGTAGTTGTTTTCTTGACATCCACAAAAATCACTCATTTTATCGTGATTTCAATTCCGAAAAATATTCTATTCAATTGAGAATGTTTCCCTTTTCAACATGAATACCCCACAAGAGGTTATCTTGAACGATGGAAGATAGTGACTTAAGTTTATCTTTCAGTCGCAGATGATTCCACATCTGATTTTATGAACATCCTGTTCATATTTTCAACAAATCGTATAAGCATATTGCTATAAGTGCTTAAATATCTCCAGAATTCTTTAAATAAAGTGTTGTGTTAACATTATACGCGTTAGGGTTTGTTTGCATCCAAAGACTGACAAACACAACAAAAAAAATGCGGTCGTGACGTATTCACTAAACGCACGTATATCCAAGTTGTCATCATCTAAAATTACCAATTCACCATCATGCCTACTGAATACTATAAATTGAAGATTTTTTCAATTAATCACCCACAGGTACTATTTTTCAAGAAAGTAGTATCACAGGCCTCTAATTTAAGCACTTTTCCGTATCGAATTTTCTACAGAACCATATTCTAGCGATTGGAATGAAAAGTACTATTACCTTAAATCCTTCTTGAAAAGTTTTTTTTTGTGAATTTTGCAACTTAACAATTATCCATGACTATTTTGCCATCATTAAAAAAAAAATAAACTAAGCTAAAATCCTATATTGAGAATTTTATGAGATCATTCGGAGTGTCCAAAATTTGCCCAACCCTGTAGTACTTCAAAATAAAATATTGATATTAGATCTGTAAAATAATATCGTTACAAAACTCGATACATTCGACGATGGAAACAAAACCAGTTTCTCGATATGTGAATTCACTCCAACTCATTTAAGGAAAAAATGTACATGTGGCCAACAAATCTTAACAGGCGAATGTACTATCAGTGGTAATTTCTCAGAAGTTTTTTCCAAAGTATAGGCATTTTACAAGGACTTTGTAATGTTGAACATACAAAAAATACTGCATGTAATATAGAAGATTATCGATTGCTGATGTATGGCACCACCAGATCGCTGCTGATAAACACTAGTCGAAAGGCACAGCTAGAAAGCACATGCCACACTTGGTATCGTTTGGGATGTGTGCTAGCATCCGCTTTGCCATTTGACTCTCAAATGGCTAATCTTCGATATTCTATATGATATATACAGAGTGTATACATGTATGAGTTCCAATATTTGAACCGATATTTAATATAAAATTAAATATCCCAATACTTTCTAAAATTCAATATGTCCCTATACCAACTGGAATATTTTATATAAAATCATAAAAGCTCAGAAAATTGCTGATATTTAAAATTCTGAATTCGGAACTTCATGTAATATGAGGTGCAAATGAAATACTAATTATTTCCCTTCAGGCACAAAAAGTAAAAAATTGATCTTCATAACGAAACTCCAACAGAGCAACGTTATTCTAATGGACGATTATATGCCAGCCAGTGCTCATCACTGTAGACCAACTGAACTCAGTCAAGGCGATTTTGACAATCGTTATACGTTTAATATTTTGTTTATATGTTAGGTTCTCATGTCCAGAGGATTTATTATCGTAGTTTTTTCACGAGCAGTCGGATAATTTGAGAAGAACACCACTCTCAATCTACAATTTTATTGCCAAGTTTCGGCGTGGAATCTTGTCTTCTTCAGGGCTCAAAGGTAAAGCGAGTGATGTAGTCAAAAAATTTGAAGGAAGATTTTTCCTGGAAATCTCCAAAATTGTTCTTTATTTGTTGAAATATGGGTATTGTCGGTATTCGAAGACATTTGACCATGGCACAATGTATTATACCTCAGAGCGTCTGTGTTCTGAACGTTATTAATTCCATGTAGGATAATTGATGGTACCTTTGGGCCCTGAAGAAGGCGAGATTCCTCGCCGAAACGTTGGCAATAAAATTGTAGATTGAGAGTGGTGATTTTCTCAAATTGTCCGACTGCTCGTGAAAAAAACTACGATATTTTTTTTTATATTAACTGTAGGCGGATAATTTTAAAGGTTTTTTATTTTGTTTACTCTCAAGAAAAATATTGGCACTCACACCGTTTATAGTAAGGCTTCCAGCAAAACTTTTATTCCATGGTAATTAGACAAAAAAATAGTGAATAGAAGCAAAAATTTATACACAAATTATATTTGGTGCCAGAGAAGTTCATAGGAGAGAAGTAAGGATCCGAAGAGTTTGCACCGTACCCGTGGGAGGAAACACCCTTTTGAGGCGAAAAAACACCACACACACATTACTTGATTTCGGCTTTTCCCATTTATCTTCGAAACAGTCAATCATACAAAAAAAAGGAATAGAGACAAAAATATTCTTCATTAAATTCTACACAAAGAAGTCCCACTGATGATTTGTCGATTATTCCTTCTTCGGAATATCTAAGAGCAGAACCAAAGAAGCGTTTTCAGTGATTTTGAGACTTTCGAAGCATTTATACCAAACCCTTTGAAAAGAAGAACAGCAACCCTGTTAGAACTGAAAACAGAGTTACTACTGACAGGTCACTGTAGACTGCGAAAGCATCTTCAAAGAATTGTACTTGCAGAAAGCGCAGAGTGTCGCTTTTGTTAAGACAAAGAAGACACAGCAGAGCACATTTCGTGCAGATGCGAGGGTCTGTAATCTGTAACGAACAAGATTCTACTGTATGGATTACGGGCAACTAGAGCCCAAAGACCTGGAAAAGGTATCACCAAAGCGTCATCATCGACTTCTCAGAAGCGCCGGACTTGAAGGTGAACTCTAATTTAATTAGGATCGAACCACAATAGAAGGGGCAGTTATCGCCCCACTCAGAAAGAACCTAATCTACTGTCACGCCTCGAGACAGCACAATTTACATTGCAGCTTTCAGCCACAATCACAATATTCACCACTCAGAAAGAACCTAACCTAGTGGGAGGGGAGAGCTATTTTGCAACTGCAAAAAGGGTTGTGGAAAAAGTTGGAATGCGCTGCTCAACCGTGTGCTCCAACTGTCTCGGAGAAGTCGGCTTAAATCACCTAAATGATTTAATTGAAGAAGACCCTATCGACAAATGAAATCGTTAAGGACGACAGTGGAATAGACCTGTAGGGGAAACTACCTAGAAAAAAAACGTGCAGAGTGGTGTGGAAACGAGCTCATATTACAAAGTAAGCATTCTCAAAATAAGCTGGAAAATTCATCAGAAAAAATATATATAAAAAAAAAAAATAATTTTTTACGTCAAATTAACCGTTTCGGGGATATTTGATGTGAAAATTAGCGTAGGAGTGATGTTTCAAGGAGCGCTACGTACTACCCCATACTTTGAATGTCAATAGCGAGAAAAGGGTGGAAAATAGAAAATCATCTGCAGGACTTTTTTATCTAGAATTTAACTAAGATTATTTTTATCTTTATTCTTTTTTTTCGTGGGAATGACGGATTCGAAGATAAATGGGAACAGCCGAAACCAAGTCCTGTATGAGGGTGTTTTTTCAACCTAAAAGGGTGTTTCCACCCACGGGTAAGGTGGGAACTCTTCGGATCCTTACGTCTACTCCTATGAACTACTGCTGGACAAAAAATAAATTGCATATGAATTTTTTCTTTATAAAAGTCTAATTACCCTGGACTATTTCTAGAGTGCTAGTTTCTTCTTATAATCGTATTTTAGGCCTTGATTGTTAAGGTTAGATTCCTACCAACCTTTTTTATGCCAACAACGTCGGAAAACGACAGCTCTGTGCAAACAATAATTTTACAGTATGAAATTTCTTCATAGTGATGGAAAATTTCAATATTTCTACACAACGTTTGCTTTTGGAAAATTGACATTGAAATAATTCGCATATCAGAGAACCGAACCCAATGAAAGACTCACGTTTACGTCTGAACATTCCGCACGACTTTCCTCTCGAGCGTACTGGACTCTATACCGCTATCTTCGTCCCCGCTATCCAACACACTAGCCTCCCCTTTGACGACTTCGATCTTCACTTGGCACAGATCCGAATGGTCGTTCTTCGTGACGGTTTTTTCCAAGGGCGTTTCATCCATCAAAGTGAACCTGTCTATTTCATCTTGAAGCGTATCCTGTTCAAGAGGCTTGTACGGTAGGGCTTCGAACGACACGTTCCGGCTTTTAGACTCGTCGGGAGGCGTGTCGACGTGCTGGACCAAGAACCTGCTTTTGCCGAAAGTCGTGAAAGTCGGCTTTTCTCTAACGACAGGCTCGGGTAGCGGCTCTATGACGAACATCTTGTCGGAAGTGAAAGCGCTGGGGCTCGGAGGCAAGTCTAACTTCAACTTGTTCCTCGTATGTCTCAAGCCGCCTAGTACGTCTTTGTTTTTGAAGTGTTGGTGTTTCCGTCGGCTGACAGCTTCGGATGCTAGTTGTTTCAACGTTGGCACAGAATCGGATAGTGTGGAATACTTGTTTTCGATCAGGCTTGCGGGTATTACGTCTTCCACGCCGCTGTCCGGAGTAGCATTTTCTGCAGTCCAGTTACTATTTCCGGGGAAAAACTGGGAACTCAGACTGTGGCTGTGGAAGGGTTGGCTGGAACCGCTGATGAAAAATTCCTCTTGTGATTTGGCATTGTCGCCTTCATCTTTAATGCAAAACAAAGTAATTTTAGTAAGATATCTCTCAAGTTGAGTATCAAAAACGACTCTTTCTTTTCAAGTTGAATCTATGCGATCGCTAGAGTCTTTTCAGAAAGCGATCGAAAGAGTCAACCATGATCTTTTATTATAGTATATCTGAATACAAGAGACCAGACGTAAACATCATGATTGCTTCCCTCCTGGTTTCCCATAAGCTAAATCACCATAAAATTTGATTTTTATAGTGATTCGGCAAATCACAAATCAGCGGGCCGCAATCACGATGTTTACATCTGGCCTCTTGGATTCTGATTAATAGAAGATTTTGGCACTAATGCAAAGCATATGTTGTTAACTACAGATATGATTATTAACATTCATTTGTAAACTGTGCATTCCAATCTTCTCTCCCTCAATAATATGAAAAAAATTATTTGCATCTTACACAAATTGAGCGGCATTTTTCAATGTATGTTCAACAAATTTCTATTTTATTTTTCAAAATGTTCCCAACTACTATTTTATTCTAGTGGAGTGTTCCCATCAATCAAGCAGTTGTGATCCCTTTGGAAAAACCCTCAAGTTTTCTCTGAATTTAATTATTGTCCCACTATATAACGTGTGTTTAGATAATTATATCCTTTATGTTTATTTGTAACCGACTCCTTTGGGCGTATTTTGACCCACTTCTAGACGTACGAATGATTTGAAATTTGGCAGGTGTACATAATTCCGGTGACAATGCATTAAGAAAATTTTTGTGTGGAAAAAAAACAAAATGGCGGCTCCAATATGGCGTACGAGTTTTGTGATGATTATGGTCCGATTCGCTTCAAAATTGGTATCTGAGGGTTTTCGTGGTCGGAGATTATGATTATTTTGTCAAAATTGAAAAATTCAAGCTGGCGGCTCCAAAATGGTGGACAAGTTTTGTGATTATTTATTTATTTATTCAACGGGAACTAGCCCAATACATCTAATATACAGTTGAAGATAGAATCAAGTTTTACATATTAAGACGATCTAAGATGAATGAAAGTAAATTAAGATTGAGTGTACAATAGGATATTAATGATTAATTGATTAAATGATTAAATGTAACAGTTGTTGTTGTGGACTCGAGGAGAAAGACTGTGGATGGTTGCGGGTCTTATTTAATCATTGTCCTAAGCTGGGATTTAAAAGTCGTTTAAGGACGAAATAAAGAAGTCTAGGTGACCATGAATATTCGCTGTTCGTTGGATACGTGGTAAGCAGCTGTTGTATCTATAATTGGTTCTATAGAGGGGAGTATGAAAAGTGCTGTTATTTCTAGTGGTAGGTGGAGGCACTTTTAGATGTATCTTGGATAGCAGCTCAGGGCAGCTTAGTTTGCTGTGTATGATATTGTGAAGGAAAATCAAGTCCCTCTGGTCCATCCTTGTCAATAGTGGGGGTAGGTTCAGGCTTTGCCCGGTTAGAATGTGGTCACGGAATAATTGTAGTTTGAAGTTTACATAATTAAAAAAGCGGTGCTGAACACGTTCAATTTGATCGATGTGGGTTTTGTAGATGGGGTTCCGATCACAGAGCAGTATTCAAGGTGTGGTGGACTAGTGAGCAATATAAAATCGATTGATGATATGTCCGAGAAGTCTGAGGTAGTTCTCTTGATAAAGCCGAGAAGTTTCAGAGCTTTGTTGATAGTTGTAGAGATATGGAGATTGAAGCTAAGGGCTGTGTCAAGGGGTAACTCCTAGGTCTTTTATGCTAGAGATAGCATCTAGGTTAATATCTTCTACGTGATATTTGAAGATGATCGGTGTATCCTGTCTATGGAATCTCATTATGTGGCACTTATTCGCATTCATCAACATACCGTTCAGTTCACACCAGTTCGAGATGCTGTTAAGGTCAGCTTGAAGGTTGATTGAGTCATTGAGAGAGGTGATTGTGGAGAATATTTTAGGTCATCCGCAAATAGGAGAATTGTTCCGTAGATACCAGGTTGACTATATCATTAATAAAATGTTAAACAGAAGAGGTCCCAGATGTGAGCTGGGGAACGCCAGATGTCACTAAAATTCTGATGATGTGAAGTTTTAACTCTGATTAGTTGTTTTCTTTGAATAAGGTAATCTCTTATCCACTCTAATAGGGGCCCAGAGATACCAAGATATTCAAGTTTCTTCACTAGAAGACCGTGGTTTACCCTGTGAAGCCTTGGAAAAGTCTTGTAGACAGAATCGACTTGATGTCCGCCTTCCAAGGCTTCCGAGAGGAAATCTGTGTAAAGAGTTAGTTGAGTTCTGTGGATTTACCAGCTATGAAACCATATTGGTGAGGAATTATAATATTACTCAAATTAGCTGTGAGATAATCAGTCACTATGCTTTCAGAGACCTTTGGTATGGCGTTAAGTTTGGCGATGGGACGGTAGTTTTATATCGGTCAATTTCCCGGCCTTGTGAATAGGTATGACATCACTGAGCTTCCATATACTAGGAAAAGTACCGGTGGATAGCGACATACTGAAGATAAGATGGAGTGGTCGAGATAATACAAAACTTGAGTTCTGTGGATTTACCAGCTATGAAACCATATTGGTGAGGAATTATAATATTACTCAAATTAGCTGTGAGATAATCAGTCACTATGCTTTCAAAGACCTTTGGTATGGCGTTAAGTTTAGAGATGGGACGGTAGTTTTTTATATCGGTCAATTTCCCGGCCTTGTGAATAGGTATGACATCACTGAGCTTCCATATACTAGGAAAAGTACCGGTGGATAGCTTACATACTGAAGATAAGATGGAGTGGTCGAGATAATACAAAACTACAGTGTTTTAGAATGGAGGGAAGGATTGCATCGGGTCCGGGGCCTATTTTAGGATCTAGGTGGCAAAGTTTGTCATAAATTTGGGATATATTGATCTTGAATGAAGAGATTTAAGTTATTAGATGTTGGTAAATCCAGATTGGGACAGGTGGTTGTGGAGTAAACCGTCGCAAAATACTCTGCAAACAGGTTAGCAATATCCTGACCGGAATCTACAAGTTTGTCGTCTAGAGACATTTCATAGGGTATGTGATTAATCTTTTTCTTCGAGTTTACAAACTTCCAAAAAGAATCTAGGATTTGTATGTATAGACCTTTGACAGTCGATAAGATAGGTGTTATAGCACTCTTTTGATAGGATTTTACATCTAGATCTAAGTTCACAAAACGTGAAAGTTACTGTCACTTTTCCAAGATTTGTACTTCTTATGGGCAGTTTTTTTAAAGATGGGGTTCTTCAATTCTGGTGAAACCATATAGGAACTTTCCAGATGAGTATTTCTTCTTTGGCACAAATACATCGTAACAATGAGTACAGGGCATCATAGAAAATGTTTACCATTTCATCAAGGATTTGTTGGACAAGATATGGTCCCAGTCCATGGATTCTAAGCAGGTGAGAATGCCATCAAAATCAAGCACCTTTGAAATCATAATAGAACTCACTCGTTGTTGATATCTCCCTGAGGTCTAGAGATTAGATTAATAGGGTTTGCAGGGTGGGGATGGGGATCAGTGCAGCAAGTGTTCTGGGCAGGGCTAAGGGTTAATGACTCGTGTGAGAATGCTAAGTCAAGTAATACGTTCCTTTCGCTAGGATTGTTGTTCAACTGGTATAGGTTATGTAAAGCACAAGTATTTGACAGAGTAGTAATCACCTCAATTTCCATGGCTGAAGCTGATGGAGTAGGTGCGCTGTAGATCCTAATCGCCTGATGTCCAGTAGGCATTTGGTAAATTAAAATCACCGAAGACGATAAGGTGGTGTCTGGATAATTTTCAACTATAGCATCTAGATCGAGCTCAACGTCAGAAACGAAGTTATGGGTGGTTTAGGGGGGAGGTAGACAGCGCCGAAGATATGTCTGGAGGAGTCGCCGATGGAGACGAAGAGATCTTCTATGCTCTCATTTGAGGGTAGCTGAGCACATTTGTATGTTTCCCTTACCGCTATAAGGATTCCATGGTCTGATTCTATTCAAAATTAGTATGTGGGGGTTTTTGGGGTCAAATATTATGATTCTTTTGTAAAAATTGAAAAATTCAAGATGGCGGCTTTAAAATGGCGGCCGAATTTTGTGATTATGGTCTGATTCTATTCAAAATTGGTATGTGGGGGTTTTTGGGGTCAAATATTATGATTCTTTTGTAAAAATTGAAAAATTCAAGATGGCGGCTTTAAAATGGCGGCCGAATTTTGTGATTATGGTCTGATTCTATTCAAAATTGGTATGTGGGGGTTTTTGGGGTCGGAGATTATGATGTTTTGTAAAATTGAAGGATTCAAGATGGCGGCTCAAAATGGCCGCGAGTTTTGTGATTATGGTCCGATTCTATTCAATATTGGAGAATAGTTAAAAAATTTCATAATAATAATAATAGTTTGAAAAACTAAAAACACGCGTTAATAGAAAACTAAACTAAAAAGTTGAAAATAAACACCTAGGGCAGTAAAGTAAGAAATGTCTCAGATCACAGGTAATTGTTGGCCGACCATGCACACCACGCTTTTTTTAAATAAAAATTTGTTTTTCTTATTTTTAATTTTTTTAGTCTGGTTATCTATAAAAGCGTGTTTTTTAGTTTTTTTAAACTATTATTTTTTGGACATGATTTCTTATGTTTTTTGTATGTAGAAGTTGGATTAATGGTTTACATTGTGGCATATCAATTTGATATATAACTAAATACCTTTAACCGTAGCGGAGGAGTTTGGAAAAAGGATATATAGGTATAGTATTGCTTGGTATTACGTGAAGATTTCTACCAGTCAACACCTACCGCAAGCCATGTAAAGGAACTTCGTTCCTGACGGGAGTCCCCCAACCACACACGTTTTTTTTTTATTAATTTGAATAGCTAATCGCAAAACTTGATATTAACTAAATAAATCGATAATTTTCTACGATAATGATACTTGAAATGCCATAGATATTATCAAAAATAAAAATATCAATATGGAGAAGCATGGACTCCCCAAAAATTAATAGAAATGTGTAGTTTCAACGAATGTGTGATAATCCGAATGTTAATATTGTTTCCAGAGATCCTATTAGCAGTGGTTTTCAAATTTTCTCGAAACTTACCTGATATGAAGTCCGAAATATTTGTCAGCTGATACAGATTTTGATTATTTGATATTCGTTTCGGTTGACTGCTGCAATTCGTGAATGTTTCGTTATCATCTATCGATGTTGGCAAAAAAGTTTCACCATCAACTCCCAGTCTGAAAAAAATTTATCAAAAAATTGTCCCAGTCCAAAGGGATTCCTTGCTCTTACCTGTAAACGATTTGAAGTCCGGCCGAGGTTTCCATAAATCTTGACTCTGCAACACTGGACTCTCCGGTTCTTTGGGATACTCGTATATACAATGGTATTTCTGCTTTTTGAACCACACCCCTTTTTGTTTCTTCTGAAAATAAAGAGGAAATCCTGCAACTTTCAATTTTTAACACTGTCGTGAGATTTTTTTTGTGAAAAATAAATCATTATCTTTATTATTGAAACGACTTACTGGTACAGTGGAAAATGCCCGATAGTCCCAGGAGGATAGTGTGATTAATTATGTTGAATATAATACTAATAGTAGAGGAGACCGTGGGAGGTCGACCTTCACCGATCTGATAACTCGATGAGACATATTTTTTATCAAATATAATTTATAAACAAATATGCCCATGATAACTTGCCTATCAAAAAGTGTTCATAGCTATTTTTAATTGAATTAATTTTAATCAATTTTCTTTCATCACCTTCACTCTTTTGATAACCGAATGAGTTTCACCTCAACTGATAGTTTTTAACACACAGAATATGCCCAGGTAGGCTTGCCTACTTATTTCTGTGCATGGCTACCTGGCAAGCAGATGTGAACAGTTAAGTCAATATGGGTAACTACACCAATCTGTTAATCAATCGAAATTGATATCATAGGTAAGATAATTTAATTACAAAACCAATCGTATAGGCTTGCCTGCAAAAAATCGTACTTAAATATTAATGCCAAGCTATAATGTTTTAGAATTATAGCTATTTGATAGGTGCGAGAGAGAAAGTAGAGCATCCGAGGTCCGTGTGATAGAACAGGACACAACATAGCAGCTGCACGCTACCTGACCGTTGAATGTATCCGAGTGCGCATGCTCGTATACATGTGAGTGACAGTGACAGCATTTATTTACAGTCGACAGTAATTTTGAACTCTTTTATATGCTTTGTAATAAACGCTTTTAACAACATAAATGTATTAAATTTTATTTTTCTATATTGATGATTTTTTCAATTTATTATACTAAAGTTTTAAAAGTAACCTTATTCTTTCCCGCTTTACGGCATTTATTTGATTTTAAATAATAAATAAATAATTCTTTATTTAATTTTAAATAAAAAATATAGATTTTTTTATCATTTTTAAATTTTATAATTTAGCTTTGAAATTAAAAAAAAAATTGTTGAATTTTATTTTATTTATTAATATATTAAATTATTTATTTTTGATTATTTCATAGCTGTAAGTTATATAGTGTGAAATAATACAAAAATTGTGATCTAAATTAGAGTTATAATAAATTAGAGTTCAAAATTACTGTCGAGTGTAAATAAATGCTGTCACTGTCACTCACATGTACACGAGCATGCGCACTCGGATACATTCAAGGGTCAGGTAGCGTGCAGCTGCTATGTTGTGTCCTGTTCTATCACAAGGACCTCGGACGCTCTACTTTCTCTCTCGCACCTATCAAATAGCTGAAATTCTAAGACTTTATAGCTTGGCAATAATATTTTATATACGATTTTTTGGCAGGCAAGCCTATATGATTGGTTTTGTAATTGAATTATCTTACCTATGATATCAATTTCGATTGGTTAACAGAACGGTGTATAGTATTTCTAATCCCAATTGGACCGACATAAAAAGTTTCGAGAAGGAATTCTCTTCCACACGACAGAACTTTTTTAAGATTGTACCAGGAACGCTTTGGAAGTAAAAACACTGGTAGTATATAAATTTTCCATTTGCCGGGCAGTGCATATGAACACTCCTCGTAGTGCTCTAATTTTTATTGCCGTTCCAATTGGGATTAGAATAACTATAGTTACCTATATTGACTTACCTGTTCACATCTGCTTGCCAGGTAGCCATGCACAGAAATAAGTAGGCAAGCCTACCTAGGCATATTCTGAGTGTTAAAAACTATCAGTTGAGATGAAACTCATTCGGTTATCAAAAGAGTGAAGGTGATGGAAAGAAAATTGATTAAAATTAATTCAATTAAAAATAGCTATAACACTTTTCGATAGGCAAGTTATCATAGGCATATTTGTTTATAATTTATATTTGATAAAAAATATGTCTCATCGAGTTATCAGATCGGTGAAGGTCGATCTCCCACCGGCTCTTAGACTATAATAAATGCATATTATTGAATCAATTACATTGATCCAATAGGCTTTTGACCTAGGCCCTTCAGTCCATTACCTATAGCTTAACATTCAAAATAAATACTTCATTTTAGTGAACTTTGGGCAATAAATAGTTGAAAATATAAAAATGACAATATTTCTTCTATTACTCAATTAGAATTAGGGTAATGTCATTCGATTTATAATTCCCACAAATGCCAATATGACATAAATTTCACCAATTTCTTTTACTAATATAATTTGGTTACCTCTTCGGCTTTGTTCAATTTTTCTCCGGCGACCTGAGGACCGATTTACCAGGAATTGCAAACTTATCCCAGGCTGATGGAACAAATTCGGGGGTTTCCCCTTCTTCGTCGCTGAAGGTACTGCTTATATCACTTTCTTCGTAGGCGTCTTCTGCAATACCCTCCAGAGGCTTGATATTCTCCATCTGAAACATTTACATAGAGCAATTTCCAAGTTAGCGGAGTTAGTCTACAGAATGTTTCATTCAACAAGGAAATTTAAACCAAGAAGAAATATTCAATTCAAATGTTTTCTAAAATATATTTCATTCAAAATGAAAAATGTCTTATTCCTCAAGACAGGTGACTACAAAAACCTATATAATAGGGGTATGTTGGTCGCATATCCATCCAAAAACAAATACTTCCCTGGCTAATGCCTCGACGGACGTTGAATGTACCTCTTAACGAATTTTTTATAGAATGACCATTGGATGCCAAGATACCTAGCATTTTAACTCGTTGAATATACATTTGAAAACATTGGATTAGATCTGATAAATAATTATTTTCAAATAATAACTTTTGGTAATATCATTTGTATTGTACATTCAATCAGGTAACAATATCCAGTGAAATGATATTGTTCCCCTTTCAAATGTTTTTTTTTTCAGCAAACAACATTGACATTCTAAGCAGCCATACAAAGGTTAGTATCTTACAAATGTCCACTCACCAAATCTTGCGGAGCAGCTCTTAAGGCCTTGAGAGACTCCTCATGCTCACCTTCCTAAGGCCCACAAACACGAATGTACAAATAATTATTCACAAAAGCAAACGCAACACCCATTCATGAAATTGTGTACACAAGGAATTGGGACCGCAAATCAAAGTGAAACAATGAGGTTTTAGATAATAAAATCATAAGGAATTACACTAAAAAGTATGCGTGCTGATAATATATACATACAATTTTATAATTGGGTGCGATAGGGGGGGATTCAAGTACTACAAAATAAAGCGTCTCAATGGGGAGTTCACAGAATGATGACCAATTCGGGAAAACGGAGTTTTCCAGGTCCTGTATTATTATTATTTCATAAACAATAATAACTTATTTGTTTTTTGTTTTGAAATGTGTGTGTGTGTGTATGACAAAATACATTACAAAGGCTAGGAAATCATAAACAATTTTAAAGATATACAGTGCTTTTCTTTAATGTCCCCCCCCTTTTATTTTTTGAACGGGTCAACTCAAAAAATTGAAACTTGGGATAATGAAATTGTTGCATAAATACTATATTTTGGAGTAAAATTGACAGATGAAACTTTCAAGATGGCGACTAGGCGCCATCTGGGGAAAAAAAATTGAAAGGTGGGTCTTGTGACACATCCTTTTGAAGCTCCTGACGAATACTTCACAACCCTAGAATATAAAGTTAATATCTTCACCTACTACAAAATGGCGGAATATTTAATAATTACCTGCATACAAACACATTAATATCGATACATCTAGAAATATTTGTTTTTCTCTGCCATATGGCAATCCCAACAACCCGGTAAGGTTTGATAGGTTATTTTTTATTTGAACAAAAAACGACAAGAAATGTCAGTACGACAACAAACATCATTGTTCAGTTAAAATATTCTCATTTAGTTTTTGGTTTTACTAGTAAATAGGTACCACGTGAACTATCTCTAAAATGGTCAGTTCTCGTCCATTGGAAGAAAAAATCGAAGCTTTTTTTATTTACGGTGCGACACGTAACTTTCACGAAAACGAAATAATTTTTAATGATCCTTTCCCGAATCGTCCTATCTGTAGAAAATATTTAAGGAACTTGTAACCAAATTTACAACTACGGTAGTGTACAGAACAAAAAGCCCCCAGGTCATCCGTCCATTCCGGAAGAACAGCAAGTTCAAATAATTGGTGAGATGATAGTAAATCCTCAACAGTCTACTTCCTCCGTCGCGAATGTTTGTGATGTGTGTCCTTCTACTATGTGGAGACTTTTGAAGAGGAATAAGTATCATCCATACAAAATCAAAATGGTACACCAGTTAACTGAAGATGACCCTGATCGAAAAACAGAATTCTGTGAAATTATGACGGCAACCATTGAAAGGCATCCTACCTATCTCCACAATATTCGTTTCAGTGACAAATCTACATTTTATCTCAACGGCAAGGTTCACAGACAAAATTGCCGTTATTGGAGTGACACCAACCCTCACATTTTCCGGGAAACTCATACTCAATATCCAGAAAAAAATAAAGTCTGGGCAGGAATATTGGGAAACCATATTGTAGGACCTCTATTCATTGAACAAAATTTAAGAGGGGAACTGTATTTGAATATGCTGGAAAATACTGTTGACCCTCTAATCACCGAAATCGTCGAAGCGAATCCTAATGAATTCGATATGGATATTGTATTCCAACAAGATGGAGCACCACCACATTACTACGGACAAGTAAGAAACTATTTGGATAATACTTTCCCCGGTCATTGGATTGGCCGTCGAGGTCCTACGGAATGGCCAGCCCGCTCGCCAGATTTGACACCTGTAGACTTTTTTTATAAGGCTATTTGCAGCAAAGGGTGAACGAAACTGAACCTGCTTTAATATTGGGTATACGGCAGAGAATAATAAATATTTGTAGAAATATCGACGTTACTGTGTTCGAAAATGTTCGGCGTGAAATATCGGATAGGCTGTTCTTATGTCAAGCAGTTCAAGGCAACCATTTCGAGCATCTTCTGTACTGAACTCAGCTTCTTTCCTCAAATTATGAAGTTAATCGTCGATGTATTCAGGCAATTATTAAATGTTCCGCCATTTTGTAGTAGGTGAAGATATTGACTTTATATTCCAGGGTTGTGAAATATTCGTCAGGAGCTTCAAAAGGATGTGTCACAAGACCCCTTTCAATTAATTTTTACTGTCAATTTTACTCCAAAATATAGTAGTCATGCATCAATTTCATTATCCCCAGGGTTGTGAAATATTCGTCAGGAGCTTCAAAAGGATGTGTCACAAGACCCCCTTTCAATTAATTTTTACTGTCAATTTTACTCCAAAATATAGTAGTCGTGCATCAATTTCATTATCCCAAGTTTCAATTTCTTGAGTTGACCCGTTCAAAAAATAAAGGGGGGGGGACATTAAAGAAAAGCACTGTATATTGATTAATTTGAATGACTGTTCAATTTCAAGGATTCATGGATTTGATTTAATAAATAAGTCACTATCCATAGAATAAATTTAATGGTCTAGTGAAATTACTCTTTAATGAGATATGGTGTTGGGAAAAATTGTTTGCTTCTATTTAGTATAAAAAATAGAAATTCATTTGGAATAAAAAAAAAATCCTCCAGATGAGGGAACACACATAATTTTCTAACCGATACATTTAATTGGGAACTTATCACAATTCAGAAAAGTTTGAATCAAAGTTTTCGAATCCATAAGGATCAAACTTCATGTGTTCCCAAAAAATAATGATTTAAAAATAATAAAATCATTTATTTCAAGTTAATCATACAAGCTGCATAGACAAATTTGCACAGTAAGCTTGAAACTGGTCAGATTATTGATACAAAGTACATACATTACACATTTAAAGGACAATAAAAATAATAATATTGGAAATACATGTGAGTGTTTAAGAAAGTAAAAATTCGTTAATAAAGTATGGCTCAATTTCGCAAATATATTCGAAACTAGGTTTCTTAAAGGCATTTTAATGCAACAAAATATAAAAAAACACCAGAATTTTATAGAGAATTTTTAATTTGGTTCGTGAAATGAATTAAATGGCCACCAATAAGAATTTTCAAATCTACTAAGACCACCACTGCACGAGACAAATGAATTATATTTTTGCAATTTTCTGTGTCAAGTATAACTGTGCGAGGCTAAAAGAAAATAAAACAAAGAAGGGGCAAGAAGCAACAAATTAAAAATCGATTTAAATGAAAGCTAAACAAAATAATATTTTAGACCATCTACACTTTGGTAATCCAACAATTTTATGTACAGAAGGAATTCAAATGCATATGTAAGATACTTTGAAAACATAAACTGGTAATGACATCAACAAATCAATTATTACTTTTTACGATTATTTTTATACGTTTTTTTGTCTCGATATTCAAACAATTCTCTTTAGCAAATACCAATATCCAAAATATTTGAACTAACTATTGTTAAAAATCAGATTGGTTCTGAAGTTCCTACTTTGATCAGTAGATAATGGGTGTAACTAGTTTGAGTACATATACCGGGTGACACAGGATATCGGCCACCCCTGTAACTTCTGCATTCGTGAAAGGATTTTTCTGAAATTCGGTACAGTTATATAAGCAACCATTTCGGATTTGATCACATTTCAATCCAATATGGCGGACTTCCGGTTTTCTGGAAATGCCAGTAACTTTGTTTTTTCAAATGGAACACCCTGTATATTTTTACATATTCAAGTTCAACAGGTTAAAACAAGTCCAAACCTTATGTCAAATGTCATTTTTTTTAAACAATTGAAATTAAAATTGTTTTTTTATTTTACCTCGTGGATAAATGAGATTTGGTCAAGGCTATTCACAATGAGTCGCACATAACAGAAAAACATAATTGTTTCTGAAAAATTATTTTTTGTGTCATTTATTGATGAATTAATGCCGTCACATCACATTTTGATCAAAAATTCATTTTTTTCAAATGAAACCCCTATGGGCCACCTACCTGTCTCTCTAGAACATTCATTAGGGGAAAAATGACATATCATTTTTGTATTTCGGTGCAGTAACAAATTGTATACATTCAAAAATCTACAACTAGTTCATGAGTTTCCTTGCAGTTCGAATAATTTTTCAACTTAGTAAGCTGTGGAAAACAACATTTCTGAATCTTGTCAACTAATTGTGCTTTGCTGTCATCTTTCATCTCAACTCTCGAAAATTAGTTAACTTCCGGGAATTAGTTTAGTAGAAATGTAAAATCAAAATTATAGGTTCACAAGAAGTGAACAGGTTGATATGTTATTAATTTACGGAGAATATCTTGAAAACATTGTCGCCCCTTGTCAGTTATACCCTGAACGATACCCACACAGAAAACACCCACAAAGAACCTTTTTCAAAAATGTGGAGAGAAGATTCCCAAAAGAACCCAACAATGGAGAAGATGATCGCAAGTGAGGAGGCAGTAATGAATGTTTTGCTTGTGTTGATTTTGATCCAACCGCTTCGACGCGGGAATTGGAATACCAATCAATCAAAATATACTTTATTGTCAGAAGATTTTGCATCCCATAGACAAAGATTTGTAGGTATAAATATAAACATAACTAAGGGTGTATAGATAAAAACTAATAAATTAGACAAAATTTGAATATAACAATTACAGATACAGTAAAAATAAAATAGAATACTCGTAATTTTAAAATGATTCATTATAATACTCATGTAGGCTGTAATAGGGTCTATCAGCTAGCAAGTTTCTCACTGCTTTCTTGAATTGTACGTTGGTCAGATTTGCAGGCCTTATATCTACTGGTAAGTGATTGAATAACTTTCCACCATTATAAAAAATGGAATCCTTGATTAATGTTGAGTTGGGTATGGGAAGTCTGATATTATATATGCTATTACGATTAGCATAAGGAGAAGAAACAAAGTCAAACTCCGTTTTATGTTTGTATACCAAGCATACAGTTTCAAGAATAAACAGTGCAACGACAGTTAAAATCTTATTGGCGCAAAATAATTTCTGCATGATTCCCTAGGTTTGACTTTACAGAGACACCTTACAGCCCTTTTCTGCAATATCAACACAGAAGTGAGAAGGGTTGCACTGCATGATCCCCAAAAAGGTATTCCATATCTTATTTGGGAGTCAATTAAAGCGTAGTAAACCGTTGCAATGTCAGTCAGAAAAAGCTAGAAGAATTAAAAAAAAAAACACCATTATCGTGCTTATAAGTATAACTTACACAATTAGTTGACAAGATTCAGAAATGTTGTTTTCCACAGCTTACTAAGTTGAAAAATTATTTGAACTGCAAGGAAACTCATGAACTAGTTGTAGATTTTTGAATTTATACAATTTGTTAATGCACCGAAATACAAAAATTATATGTCATTTTTGTCCTTAATGAATGTTCTAGAGAGACAGGTAGGTGGCCCATAGGGGTTTCATTTGAAAAAAATGAATTTTTGATCAAATTGTGATTTGACTGAATTGATTAACCAGTGACACAAAAAATATTTTTTCAGAAAATTTTAGTTTTTCTATTATTTGCGACCCATTGTGAATAGCTTCGACCAAATCTCATTTATCCACGAGGTAAAATAAAAAAACAATTTTAATTTCAATTGTTTGAAAAAAATGACATTTGACATAAGGTTTGGACTTGTTTTGACCTGTTGAACTTGAATATGTAAAAATATACAGGGTGTTCCATTTGAAAAAACAAAGTTACTGGCATTTCCAGAAAAACCGGAAGTCCGCCATATTGGATGGTAATGTGATCAAATCCGAAATGGTTGCTTATATAACTGTACCGAATTTCAGAAAAATCCGTTCACGAATGCAGAAGTTACAGGGGTGGCCCAATATCCTGTGTCACCCGGTATAAATGAGGAATATTCACTCTATTTGCAGATAGCACTACAATAGGATGGTAGCAAGAGCATTAATGAGCTGAGCAATCATGTTGAGGCTGACATAAAAGAAGTGAATTCATGGTGAGATGCTAATAAACTTTCTTTCAATATATCTAAAGCCTGCCTGCACGTGACTTTCTACTCTTTACTTCTGATCAAAAATTTTATAAAATTATTTCAGATGTGGAAATCTCAAATATAAATTGCTTTCAGAAACAAAAGGACTTTTTTTCACATTTAGTTTTTATTCATGTTTGTATTTTCAGATGTTTTTCATTGGAAGAAATATGAATTAAAACAAAATTTGATAAAAATCCTTTTGTATCTGAAAGTAATTTGCATTTGAGATTTCCACATCATATGCAGTGAAAAAGTAGGAATTAAAAAATTTCACCAATTTACAATGGCGCCCAACGTTAATCTTGGGGTTCCAAGATTAAAGTACGTCTTTTACGACGCATTTCCCTTTTTTATTCAATTCCACCTTCACTTCTTCAGTAAAAAGCTACTGATAATTTACGCATTTACTTTTTATGTAAAGTTATCGATTTACAAAAAAAGCGACGTTGCAAAACTTCATACATTTTCCTCAACACCCATAATAAGAAATATTTGAACTCAAACTATTTACACCCTGTGTATGAACCTCTATCAATCTGTGATAATTGAAAAAAATGTACAAGCACACGTGATTCCACTGAGACACTAGTGAGATTAAGTTTGGCAACATTGCACACCTTAGTATGCAGTCATTGGAAAAAAAAAAAAAGGGTGTCAGAAAAATAACTCACCTTCCAAATAAACTCTCCGCTGGAACTCGATCTGGAGTCCGAGCCGCTATCCCATTCCTGTTCGTCATTGTTCTCGCTGAAAGATGTCGACATCAACTGACTGTCCGAAGGACCACTGAACCGGATATCCGTCAAAACCCCGAATAGATTACTACTGTCATTATCACTGTTCACATCCTCCTCGTTTTCCGCATAAATATTCACTAACTCATCGTCTTTCGCCGAATTCTCATACTCTAAACTATTTTTGGTATTTTCCATGTTCACGATATTCACGTACTCGTCGTAAGGGTCCGCTTCTTCGTTTGTGTTCTCGTAAATTGTTCTTTCTGTATTTTCAACATCGCAGCTGGCATAATCCGATATTTCGCTCTCTTCTCTTTCCTGAACGGATCCTCTTTCTGTTAGATTCACGTACTCAGGAACGGAAAGGTTCACACTAGCTTCAACACCACTGTTTACATAATCAGGTGCCTCGCTTGAAACTTCCTTTTCAACTATATTTACATATTCGGGTTCAATTGTTCTAGCTTCACAGTCACCACAATGGGATCGTTCCTCAGAAATCTTCTCCTGTGTCGATAAAGTCTCAGTTTCTTCAACGAGTTTGTCAGTCGTTTCTTCTTCTACTCCTTCCACTTGATTGACACAATCAGCTAAGGAAAGTTGGTTTCCATCTGGCTCACTTTTCTGAGGATTTCCGTCTCTCACACTTTCAGGTACTTTGACTGTTTCCGTACTTTCAAGTTCTTCGTTTGATACCCCCTCTAATACTTGAGCAGTTTCACATTCGGATTTTTTGGCAAGAACTCCATTGTTGATTTCATTTGAACTTTCAGGTACAGCGCATTGTCCAAAATTTTCAATGATACATTTGTCACTGAGAGGTTCGTTTTCTGATGTTCCTTTCAGATCTAAAGGAGCTACATCATCGAGAAACTCTTCTGCGATTCGATTGGCACGGTCAGGTACAAAGCTTGTTTTGGAACTTTCATCGATATTCTCCTCAGATGCATCCTTCTTATGTTTATTTTCAAGTGTGAATGGGGTTGTCGAAGACGTAACTCTATCGAAACTCAGCAGAGATGCTGGCAGTTGTTTCCAAGGGTTGTCTTCGGGTGAAGGTAGAGGAACATGTTGCTTCACTTTGAAACCCGGACGGTTTACTTCTAGAGTGAGGTTAGATTTATCAGGAAGATGCATTGTGGCGTCGTGTCTTTCTTCGAGTAGGAAACTGTTTATGAGATCGGGGGTTGTGGAATTAATTGAAGAAATGTGAGGGTTGAACTCTGGGCTAGTATTAGATTCTGCAGGTTCTATTATAATTGTTTTATCGGGGTTTTCTCCAACATTGTTATTGGTTTCCCCTTCCGTTACCCCAACATCCAGATTCTTTCGAATGAATGTTCCGTCAATATCTTTTTCTGCTTCTAAGGTGCCATTATTCAACTCTTCCAAATTGAAAAGCGTATCGTTGGAGCAACATGAGTCTTGACTAGGTGTATGCCGATGATGAGGTCCTTTGCCAAAGGTGTCCAGAGTGTACGTCGACTGATTTTCCGTATCTTGGGCCAGAGTTTCGGTTTCGCACCGCTCCGACCAATCACTGTCTTCATTCTCTCCTTCGTGTCTGTGGATAATCGATTGTTTTATTGTGATATATATGAAATGATACATGTTTTGATAACTCACCTTATGGATTCAATTTGTGAGTGTTCTTCGACATAGCTTTCTTCAGGTATCGGCGACAAAGGTGTGTTATATACGTTGTACTTAAGAAATACCTCGTTTCTTTCTCCAGAGTCCCATTCATCGTCATCTTTCATCTTTTCTGCTGCTCCTCCCTACATATACAACTCAATTATTTCACAATTTTGAAATATACTTAAAACAAAAACACGAGAAATTTCAATGAATACATAGGAGGTTGAGAATCCTCATTTGAGCATTACTGTTGATTAGAGCGCCTTTGTATTGTAACACATAACCTGTAATCAGTCAACGTGACTGGATCGACATAAATAAAATGTGCGTCGGCCAATAAAAACTGCATTTAATGGGAAGGGTGACTATAGTATTATCTCTGCCGCTGGTCATTAAGAAATATGTATTACTTCATTTGTAGAAACAAGCCGAGGAAAGTCCACACTGCAGTTAAATTATGAATTGGTGCAAAATAACTTTGATTAATATTATAATTACGGCACTTTTGGTCAAAATAAATCGTGCTGATAGTCGTAAATGGATTGTAACTTTGAATTCGATTAAATAATTATATTAATAATAGGAACTGGGAACAGTAGAAATTATTTACTTTGAAACTTTTGAAATGCAATGTTTTTCTTTTGTCATTTTTTTATATATCCATATTTATCACCCTTGTATAAACCAGAGGAAAAATAATGTTTTCTCCATTCATGAATTATGATTTATGAGAAAATGTGCTTCTGGGGTTTATTAATTTTCACCAAAAACAGAGAGATACATTTGAACCACAACAACCCCCTTGGCCGGGAAACTAATAATTCCCATATTTTCAGGTGTACTTTGGAGAACTTACATTTTTTTCCATTTTGTGTTCCAATGCAATATTGGTCACTCCTGAATCATTGAATAGAGATTTTTATGATTTAGCTACAAGCTCAGATGTTAAAAACAGAAAATATTAATATTAATTGAAATATTTTATCAAAATTGTATTGCAATCACAAAACAACAAACATTTTAAATTTTTTTATGAACATCCTGTTCATATCATAAACAAGTCAATTAGGTTGAAATTATAAAGAAATTATTGGTTTTTATTTTGCAATACTTTTATTGCAAGTTATGGTTACCTTACCAAAATATTAATCATCAATCAATTTTTTTCCTATTTTTCATTTTTACATTCGATGATCTTCAATTAAAACTTTCATTCTGCACTACTTTTCATAACAAAATTGAACGTTACTAATAGATTACCAATAATTTACGCAACTCCTCATTGTCACCTTAAACAAAAAAAAAACATACATATCTTCCGTTGATTAGAAAAGTTAAATTAGTTTTTTCCATGTTCATTTTTTTTTCAAAATATCTCCCACATTTGATTATTTTCAATTGAAATATTAAAATTGCATGTCACTAATAAAGTACCAAAGTAATGGTAATTTTCCAATGCTACCTCACAAAAAAATTAAGCATATATATTATATCGTCTGTTGAAAAAAATCATTCATTCGTTTACATTTTTTATACTTATCAAAATACCTCCCACATTTAAAGATTTTCAGTTAAAACTTTCATTCTGCAAAATTTTTCACAAAAAAAATACATATTACTGTTAGATTACCAATGGTTATGGTATATTTTTATTATTATTACCTCACAAAAAATTATACAAACATGGTGGTTTTTCTATCCAAGCTATCGACTTGTTTTTTTTTAAACAATAGGTCTGACAACGAAGCACATTCAAAAAATAAATAATAGTTTAAAAAACTTAAAAACACGCTTTTTATAAAAAACCGAACTATACAATAAATAAATAATAGTATAAAAAAACTAAAAAACACGCTTTTATAGAAAACCAAACTAAAAAAATAAAAAATTTTAAAAATTTAAAAAAAAAATTTAATAAAAGAATTAAAATAATAAAAAAAAAAAAATTTTATTAAAAAAAAGCGTGGGGTGCTTTTTAATATTCAGATTAAGCACCACACGCTTTTTTTAAATAAAATAAATTTTTTTCTTATTTACATTAATTTTTTTTAAATTTTTTTCTATTCTTAATTCAAATTTATTAACATTTATTTTCTATTTTTTTAGTTTGGTTTTTTATAAAAACGCGTTTTTTAGTTTTTTAAACGATTATTTTTTTATTTTTTAGTTCGGTTCTTTATAAAAAGGGTGTTTTTTAGTTTTTTAAATTTTTTTAAACTATTATTTGTTCTAATCTACTATTAGTTCCGTGATTACTATTAGTAACTGTAATTATTTTCCAAATCATTAATGTGTACAGCTGTATTAATAGTCAAATCTCGATTTTAGAAGTCATTCAAAGATTTTAACGTCAATATATACAGTGAGCCGCCATCTTGAATTTTTCAATTTTCACGAAAGAATCATAATATTCGACTCCAAAAACCCCCACATACCAATTTTGAATAGAATCGGACCATAATCACAAAACTCGTCCACCATTTTGGATCCGCCATCTTGGATTTTTTAATGTTTCAGGAAAGAATCATAATATTCGACTCCAAAAACCCCCACATAACCAATTTTGAATGGAATCGGACCATAATCACAAAACTCGTCCACCATTTTGGAGCTGCCATCTTGATTTTTTTCAATTTTCACGAAAGAATCATAATATTCGACTCCAAAAACCCCCACATACCAATTTTGATTAGAATCGGACCATAATCACAAAACTCGTCCACCATTTTGGAGCCGCCATCTTGAATTTTACAATTTTCACGAAAGAATCATAATATTCGACTCCAAAAACCCCCACATACCAATTTTGAATAGAATCGGACCATAATCACAAAACTCGTCCACCATTTTGGAGCCGCCATCTTGAATTTTACAATTTTCACGAAAGAATCATAATATTCGACTCCAAAAACCCCCACATACCAATTTTGAATAGAATCGGACCATAATCACAAAACTCGTCCACCATTTTGGAGCCGCCATCTTGAATTTTTCAATTTTCACGGAAGAATCATAATATTCGACTCCAAAAACCCCCACATACCAATTTTGAAGCGAATCGGACCAATAATCACAAAACTCGTCCGCCATATTAGAGCCGCCATTTTGTTTTTTTTTCACACAAAAATTTCTTAATGCATTGTCACCGGAATTTTGTACACCTGCCAAATTTCAAATCATTCGGACGTCTGGAAATGGGTCAAAATCGCGCCCAAAGGAGTAGGTTACAAACAAACATACAAGTGAAGCTAATATAAAACGTGTAATATTTCTATTTATATACAGGATGTCCCAAAATAACGTACACAAGTTCTGTTTTTTCAAACGGCAACCCCTCATTTTTGTAAAATTTGTAAAATTGTCGATATAACGCACCCGGGTTTCTTAGACTTATCTGCAATAGTTATTGACTTATGTCAATTTAGGTGTCAAAATACCTGAATTGTAAACATCAGACTTCCAAAAAAAGTGTTATCAAAAATTTGTAGAAGACATTTTTGTCGTAGGATGAACCGTTGAGGAATTATTTCTGTTTTTTTTTTCCTTTAACCGTCAAGCACATGCGCCGAGGTTTAGTTGACAAAATCCGAAATTAAATAATTTATGAAAAACTCCTTTCAGTCAGCAGTAAGAGAATTAGTTCTCTGTCTGGGGTGCAATATGTTAATAATTCATTCTGTCTTTTGTCTTCTCGCGTGAAATCATAAAATAAATAATATTTTATGTTTCTTTAGTGCTTCTGTTTGGTTGTTATTTATACCCGTGTATTTTAGTGTTTTTGCAATTTTTTTCGGTGCAAAATGGATGATTTTACACGAGAAGAAGAGAGACTTCTCAGCAAGAGCAGCTATTACTAAAAAAAAAATCAGCTGTGTGACACCCCAGAACTTGACCGGCACTTGCCTTGGGAGAATGGGGTTATTTTGAAATATACTATTTTTAGGGCTACTATAATTTTTTATTTTTGACCGATGTCAGTTGCAGAAATGATTTTGACTGTTCTGGATACAGTTTGTCAAGGGCTTTCAACTGAAAAATTGCAAGTCAAGTTCCGTGCGATATAATTTCTGTCATTTTTTAATAGTAACACTTCTGTCTGACAGATGACAGTCAAAAACTAATTGTTGCATTCGGGACAGGAACTGTATCTTCATACCAAATTTCAGCTCGACTGGTCAAATGGTTCGGCAGTTATCGTGGAAGATTACAGATACACTCATACAAACAGACTTCACTCTGGAAATAGTCTCAATCCTCAATATCCCGTTTACATACAAATAAAATACAAAAATAAGTATTTTATGGATAAAAGTAAATGGGGTTTGTGTGCAGGTTAGGGGCGAGCCGACCCCCCCCCCAAGCTCGAAACTTGGATATTTCCTCGGGGCCCAGTACATATCAAAATCATTTCTACTCCACCTTTTGTAGGGCAAAAACCCCTATCAAAAAAATATGCAAAACTTCGAAGAATTCCTTTTTTTTTTTTTTGAGAAAATTGCTTTTAAAATTTGAATAGAATAACATTGTAATTTTTTTTAAATACAAAAAACTCCAAATTATATTTGATTACATCAGTTTGTTTGAGAACCATCCAGAAAAAAATTTCGAAATACAAATAATAAATATGTAAAATGATACATTTTCAATCATTTGGCGATTTTTTTCGTACTTCTTGTTTGGCATGATTTTTAAATGGAACGCCCTGTTCATAATAACAGTTTCAGAATCCTGATGAAATTATAAAACGAAAAAAGAACTATTACTAACCTGAGCATGGGGCAATTTAGTAAGAAGCTCATTTCTAATCGCCGACATTATCTCGTCATCTATACCGAATCCAACATAACTCTCAGTTTGTGGACTTTGAATCTGCATCTCCCCTCGGAGGTCGTTATTAGTCGTTTGCGGATGTAAAAACCACCCCCCGCCATTTTCCCAACTACCACCATCTTGATCTGAAAGACAAATAAAAATAAAATAATTAATAAAAACCTTTTTAAAAGCGCTAACAAGTAAAAAATAATTGCTTTGGATGTGTGACGTAGGTTATTCTATGGGTTGACAAAAAATCCATAATCTTCGACCCAGAAAACCCCCACATACATATTTTGAATCGAATCGGACCATAATGACAAAACTTGTCCGCCATCTTGAATTTATGAATTTTGACAAAACAATTCATAATCTCGGACCCCAAAAACCCCCACATACCAATTTTTAATAGAATCGGACCATAATCACAGAGATCGTCGGCCATCTTGGAGCCGCCATTTTTTTTTCCCGAATTTTGACAAAAAATCCACAATCTTCGACCCAGAAAACCCCCACATACAAATTTTGAATCGAATCGGACCATAATGACAAAACTCGTCCGCCATCTTGGAGCCGCCATCTTAATTTATGAATTTTGACAAAAATTCATAATCTCCGACCCCAAAAACCCCCACATACCAATTTTTGATAGAATCGGACCATAATCACAGAGATCGTCGGCCATCTTGGAGCCGCCATTTTGATTTTACAAATTTTGACAAAAAATACATAATATTCGACCCAGGAAACCCCCACAAACCAATTTTGAATCGAATCATACCATAATTACAAAACTCGTCCGCCATCTTGAATTTATGAATTTTGACAAAAAATTCATAATCTCCGACCCCAAAAACCCCCACATACCAATTTTTAATAGAATCGGACCATAATCACAGAGATCGTCGGCCATCTTGGAGCCGCCATTTTGATTTTACGAATTTTGACAAAAAATCCACAATCTTCGACCCAGAAAACCCCCACATACCAATTTTTAATCGAATCATACCATAATTACAAAACTCGGCCGCCATCTTAAATTTATGAATTTTGACAAAAAATTCATAATCTCCGAACCTAAAAACCCCCACATACCAATTTTGAATAGAATCGGACCATAATCACCAAGATCGTCGGCCATCTTAGAGCCGCCATTTTAATTTTAGAATTTTGACAAAAAATCCATAATCTGCGACCCGAAAACCCCCACAAACCAATTTGAATCAAATCGGACCATAAACACAAATTACGTTCGCCATCTTGAAGCCGCCATTTTATTTTTTCTCCAACAAAAATTCCATAATGCATTGTCACCGGAATTATGAACACCTGCCACATTTCAAGGTAATCGGACGACAGGACAAATTAAACTTGTAAGATTTTATTACAAACCCAGAGAGAGACATCCGGACAGGTGAAACTAAATAAAAGCTTGTAATAATGACCAGTTCTAGAGTTTTCTACCAGATCTACACTGACAGACATTCTATATATTTTTTCTTACCCCCACTGCCAGAGGCTTCCTTGACGTAAGTTGAGTTCGCATCATCGCTGGTAGTAGGCTTTTCCTCCACTGTGAACGTTTTTTCAGTCTTATCTACAACGAACGTCGAATTGGTTTCTCCCTCTTCACCCGTCTCGTCATCTCCACCATTTTTGTTCAGTACAAGGGTCTGATTCAACAATTTATTGGACAGATCAGCCTCCTTGTTGGAAACGTCTTCGTTGTCGACAAACAAAATACTTTTCGGTTCCGAAGAAAAGCTATCGAATAAATTGTCACTCAGACCATTCTGATGATCCAAAGTCGTACCCAAGAAGATATCCCAGGTCTCCAAGGAATAATTCAAACCCTTATTCTCGGGGACCTTCTCCAATTGGGAAAACTCCATGGAAAAATCGGCGTCGAGTTTCTCGTTTTCTTCGGGCGATGCGAATAAATTGATGCTCGAAAATTTGTCTTCTAACGGTAGAGATATTTCCCTTTTCCTAAAAGGAGTACTGGCGAAAACATTGGCATGTGTCAAGGAGTTTGGCATGGCTTCGTCTTGGTCGTTGCTAAGGTCGAAGTTTACACGTCTCCCTTCAGGAACCTCGTCCATTTTATCACAATTTCTCTCACTATCGGTGGTCAATGAAAATGTTTCGCAGAGCTCCGGTTTTGTATAAGTTTTTTCCAAGATGTCTGGTAATGAAACCGGAGATATTGATTCTATCTTACTATTTTCATTCACACCTGTCTTTACCTCAACATCTTTCACTTGTTTAAGACCACCACTCTCAGATGACTCTGAACTATCCAAAATATATGTTATTTCGACTTCTTTCAACTTATTATCGACATTTTCGTTGCAGGTCTCTACGTGATTTTCAGCTTTTCCACACGGCTCCTTAGTCTTACTTGAACTATACATCTCTTTCAGTTCGTTATTTACATTTTCATTGAAGACTTCCATGTTTTCAGTATCATTCGAATGGTTACCAACGTTATTTGTCGATTGCTTGAAATTTTCTTTTGCGGTTTCATCCATCGACTCACAACTGACGTAATCATTGCAAGTATCTACAGGACTTTCGGCTGTTTCACACTCTTTTTCGCCATAATTCACAATGTCACGTTTCTCAGTGTAATCAACATTCCTCAACAAAGGCTTGAAATTCACGTTTTTGTTAGAAGTCTCTACAATATTTCCATCGCCAATTTCCATTTCTGCAATTTCTTCAACTTCCTTCAACTTGTAACCAACATTTGTATTGAGTGCCTCTACAAAATGTTCAATTGTTTTCTTCTGGTCCACAGTATCTTGCGAACAATCCGGTTTCTCAGTGTGGCCATCATTGCTCACGAACTGTTTTGATTCATCGCCTTTTTCTATCTTATCCAATATTTGTTCATTTTCTTTCAACTTGTAACTGACATTTTCATTACAAATTTCTGGAGGGCTTTCAACTATTTCACAATTGTTTTTAATATCAATCAGTGGTTTCAGAGGATTGAAATTTACATTCTCGTTAGAAGCTTCTACAATATGCCCATCACCGTTTTCCATTTCATCGATTTCTTCAGCTTCTTTCAACTTGTGACCAACATTTTCATTGCAGGTCTCCACAAGATTCTCCATTATTTTTTTCTGGTTTACAGTATAATTTTTTACCCCGTCCAATGTGCTCAAAGCTTCATCTTTCAGCCTATAATTGACGTTTTCATTACAGGCCTCCACAAAATTCTCAACAATATTTCCCAAGAACAGTTTTGTATTATCTTTTTCTTCAACTTCTCTCAGTTTATACCCAACATTTTCGTTACAAGCACCGATTACTTCGGATCCAGTGTCATTTGAGAGCTCACTTTTCTCAGTGTACTCAGAGTTTCCTAATACCTCATCGACATTTTTCCAAGGATGCGGCTGTTCTGAAAAACTTGCTGGCAACAATGCGTCAGTATTTATTTTCTCTAAACTGTCCTCAATGTTCAAGTTAGTTTGATTTGGATAACACTCGTTGGTCAGTTTTTGCTCTGAACTATCAGATTCGCAGCTATCCTGACTCGAATTTGAACCGTTTCTAACACAATCAACTTGGCAATTCAAATCAGAATTATTCATGGATATTTTGACCGATTCATCGCCTATTCCTTCTGGAATTTTGATTATCTCTGTCGCTACACGTTCATCGTAATTGATTATTTCACTCAACTTATTCACTTCTAAGGGATTGTACTTATCTATGGTAACGTTAAACACGTTGAAAACTTGCCCGGCGGGTTTGATTTCCGCCGGGCTGTTCAATTCTTGGATCAAACGCGAGGGGTTCGAAACATCGTCCATTACATTTCCACTCTCGCTACGACTAAGACTATCAGGTACAAAAAGAAGACTGTCTTTACGGTCCTCCTGCAGTTTGCGCAGCTCTTCTTGGAAAGTTCCTTGGATGCTGAGGAGATTCCCCTCGCTTCCGTAAGTTTTATTTCCATTTTCTAGACTCCTCACGTTTTTATAGTTCACTTTGTAGTCCAAGCTAGGTAGAGGTGTCTCGGATTCTGATTCCGAGTAGTCTACGTGCGTCAGGACCATCAGATCTGCGACCGATTTGGATTTTAAGCGCACTTTCTCTGTGTAGGCGCCTCTCTCAACTTTGTTCCTCCAATGCTCGTCTTCAGTTTCGCTCTCGCTGCTAGTTTTTTGGAACAGTTTACTCTCCAAAACACTGTTTTTTGTTTTCACATCAGATCCCCCTTTCGATTTAACTTTCGGTTTCATATCTACAGTACTTTCATGATCACTCGAATCCGAAGTGAAAATCGGTTCCGATGTGATGGACTCATCGTTGGCACTGGAAAAGCCCGTATTTCGGAGCTCATCCTCGATAAACAACACGTGCGAATCCCCGTTAACGTCCAACAAATCTTCCAAAGACCCATGCAGATTATTGAGACTCGCCGACAGAGATTTCCTGACGTTACTTTCGGGGAAATGCATCTCGATAGAAACCGTATCGGACACGTGGTCGGTTTTTACTATCGAATTCGGCTTGAATGAATCCCATCTCTCGTCGAAATCGTCCACCGAAAGGGTACTGGGGGATGCGTTGGATTTCGTGTTTCGATGGACTTGTAGTAGGTCGGATAACATCAGATTAATTTGCGTCAGACTAGGCCTCGATTCTGCGTTCGTCCAACACAGCTGCATTAAACGAAATCTGAAAAAAAATATTTTCTCATAATGTCATGCTTAGCTGTAATACAATATCTCATAGAAAGAAATAAAAATGATCAAGTCTCTATCACTTTCACCGGCACACCCAAAAGAATCAATAATTATATTTTCAAACATTCCTAACTGATTTTATAGTATGTCTCAACAGATGAATCACCTTAAGCGGCGACTTCACACATAAGAAATTCCTCCCTCCACATTAAATTAAATCGTAAGTGCTTGCCGACAATCTCAAAGAAAGTAATAAATCAGATGAATATAAATTGACACATGGCCATCCATATGAAGGAATGAAAGGGGTTACGTAAAATCAAGAGAAAATTAATGACCTATTACTTTAACATAGTATGGCGGCTTTTTCAAATCAAAGGAGAGAAGGGAGTAGACTATATATAAAGAAAGTTGAACATGATCAACCCTCTGATTCTCCTTTCAAGTTCCGCGAGCGACTGAGTTTATAATTCAGAGAGAACTCTCACCTATATATTTTTATTCAATGTCGAACTAAGTGAAGAAAAATATACAAGTAACCAGATCGAAATAGTACGAATTCAGATTGGACCAGTATCTCAAATTTGTAAATAATGTAGTCAAAGCTGATGCATCATCAAGCTCATTCTCAGTGCGAAATATCCTAATTATCATGCAGTAATCCACTATATCGAGTCAGTTCTACCAATATGGGATCAAAGTCTTTTACATATATATCAGTGCAACATTAATGAATCAAGTATAGTCAAAACGTCCAAATCATAAAATCTATTTAAATTCCGGAGAAAAGAAACGAGAGAGATTCAAAGTGCGAAAGTAAATATTCTAATCGGGATACAAACATCTTCTTGAAACAAGAGCTAAATGAAAATGTCTGCGCGAATAATTCATAAAAGGTGTGCAAGTGGTTCCTTGAATGTGTGAGTAAGTACATTGTTTAGTTTTATGTTTAGAATGATGACTAGCCCGTATTTCATTAAAAAATTCTAGTTTAATCATTATCTTATACAGGGATATGCAATATGCCTTCGTTGATAGTATAAATGTTAAATATATAGTTAAATTGATCGATATTTGGGAATCTCATAATAAAGACAAAAAAGAATATACTTTCATTCGGGCAAACTCTGCATCTACAATTGATAGAATATACATATCACAAGAATACAAACATATCGTACACAAAAGTGAGATAAAACATGTTGCTTTTTCTGATCACGGGGCGGGGCTGGCATATATTGAAACAGATCCCAATGATCCCCCTAATTTCATCAGAAATGGGTGGGGCTATTGGAAACTCAAAAGCACCATCCTAGAAACAAAAAATATCGAGAAATTCAAAGACGAAATACGGTTGCTTAAGACACACGCACTTTATAAAACAAATTTGACTAAATGGTGGTTCACTGTTTTGAAAAAAAGAGCTAGAGCATTTTTCAAGAATCTTGAGATAGAGAGAGAGCACGCGAAAATAAAAATATGAGGGAATTTTATCAGTCGGCATTGCTAGAACTAAATGGTAGATTGAATGAAGGGGAGGATGTGATCAAAGAGTATAAAGAAATAAAAAATATAATAATAGAATTGAAAGAGAGACAAATGAACGAACGTTTTCAAAACGTAAATAAAGATAACATCAATGATAGATACAGTCTATACGATTTGATAAAAGAGAGGAAAAATAAAATATCAATGATCAATACCTTAAAAACAGAGACACAAGAAACACTCTGAAACTCCAAAGAAATCCTACATTATGCAAGTGATTTTTTCGGAAAAAAATTCAAGAATTCAGAAATACTACAAAAAAATTTAAAATGTTTACTTGCACACTCGAAAAAGAAAATAAATCCAGCGGATAATAAAGCCCTAATTGAACTCATTAAAAAACAAGATTTAAAAGACACAAACCGCTCGAAAAAAAAAACGCCCGGATTAGATGGTTTAACTTATGAATTTTACGCACTTTTTTTTATGAAATTGGCGATGAATTAACATCCATGTTCAATGAATTTCTGAGCGGAATTTCAACACCACCTAGGGAATTTACAGAAGCGGTTATTATACTCATACCAAAAAAAAAACAGTCAAATATCTTGGACAATTTCAGGCCGATAACACTTTTAAACTCGGACTATAACATCCTAATGAAGCTTATTGCCGCAAGAATGAAAAATATTTGTTCAAAAATTTTAGGAACGGAACAAACATGCGGGACAAACCAATCTATATTCAATAACTTAATGGTAATCAGGGATACCGTATTGCATTTCGGCAAAGAAAAAAACGAATCAGGTGCCATTCTGAGCTTAGACTTTAGTCAGGCATTCGATAAAGTTAACCACACTTACCTATGGTACGTTCTCGAAAATATAGGAATACACGAGAAAATCACTAAATTACTGAAAAATATTTACAATACGGCAAATTCGAAAATATTGATAAATGGATATGTATCGGGAAGCTTTGATATCAAGAGATCGGTACGTCAAGGATGCCTACTATCTATGATATTATTCAGCCTATCATTAGAACCCCTCATTAGATTAACGGAATTCTCCTTGCAAGGCATATCAATAAATAACCAACGAATCAAAGTTTCTGCGTATGCAGATGATGTCTCAGTATATACTAAAAATGAGGATGATATAAGAAATATGAAAACGATCATTAACATCTATGAAAGAGCATCAAGTGCCAAACTCAATCACGAAAAAACACACCTACTACCAGTGGGAAAAAGCAATCAACTGCAAACCCCAAACGTACAAGGTTTTTCAGTAGAAAATAAAATAAAGATACTGGGAATGACAGTGATGAATAATTTCAATGAAATGGTAGCGGAGAATTGGGAACGAATACTGAACAATATAAAAACGATCATAGCGTTAAACCATGTCAGAAACATAGACCTGATAAAAAAAAAAAGTATGGTTTGTTAACACATATGTTCTCTCCAAAGTTTGGTACCTATCACAAATTCTGCCACTACAGCAAATTCATAGCAAAAAAATCATTCAGCATACAGGTAACTACATTTGGCGGGGATGCTTCTACAGGGTCTCTAGAGATCAACTCTATCCGCCTTTTGAAAAAGGTGGATTGAAATTGATTAATGTCGATCAGAAAGCAAAAGCTCTTTTTATCAAAACACTACAGATGTCATGGTCTGATATTGAAAATAAGATCACATATAAATCAAGATTAAATAAATTATATGAAAACACCAGTACCATAGAGTTCACCCAATATAAAAATTTACTAAAAACAATTAGAGACTGTGGTCTAAATTTCACAAAAAACAAAGTATTTAAAACCAAGGAGATATACGAGAAATTCTGTGAGAATAGAAATAAACCAAAAATAGAAGAAAACATCCAAACAACAACTGGAAAATAATATGGCGAAATGCCATGACGAACCCCAATATACCTTCCAGATGGAAAGCAAGTATTTATAAAGGTTTGAACGAAGTATACCCAGTAGGGGAAAAATTGAAAAATCATGGCATAAGTGCTTCTGAGTTATGTTCAAATTGTGAGATAATCGACGTTAGAACATCGTATAACACAATGTGGTCAAGCCAAAGAAATATGGGAATGGGTGAGAAAATCGACTGAAAAAAAATTCCAGAACATAAAATTGCAGCCAAAACTCAATATAATTTTCAGTTTGCAGTTCAAGGACATACGAGATGCAAACGTCTGGTTTTGGATATGTAGTGGGTTGATTTATAATAACTTAGAAAATCGGGGGCAAATAGATGAATTTAAAAACATGATGAGGAGAGACCGCTATAATAAGATTAAAAGCGGAAACATTGTAAACTTTTCAAAAAATGTTTCTTTTTCTGACTGTGATATTAGTTTAGAAATTATATTATAGTTTATATTATATTATATTATAGTATGTACGTTAGAATGTAATAAGAATATAAAAAAAAGTTTTAAATAAAGGCATAAAAAATATATATATATATAATATATATATAGAGTAAGAATAAGGTTAATGATTCGAAGTCAGAAATTAACTAGGTTAAATTCCTCTATAATCTTTTTATCTTTTTATTTTGATTGACTTTTTGATTGTATAACCATGACTGTATTTAGAAAAATGTTTTATTATATTTATTCAGTATTACACCTTCCCGTGGATTATTTCATCTGAATTCGATATGTAAAAAGATCTGTAAATTTAAATTACAAATGAACAACCCACTTTCCACAATCTCACAGGGTGTAGAAGTATGCTAAAGCCGATCTTAGTAATATCTTCTATGTCAATAAATATATTGCATATGGGTTGCCCAACAAATTTCAGTCCAGGATATGATTAATTAATAATTAAAAAATTTTTTTTTAAAAATTTCAACGGTTTGATTATTAGACAAATTCTATATCAATCGAAAGTATGAAGCCCATAGAATATGCAAACGTTAGGTTGCCTATTCTTTTCCGGTCACAACTCTCGGGTAGCCAGGTATAAACAGATAAATCGATACTAGCATTTTGCACCGGTCTGATTATTGAATTAAAATTAAATGAAAATAAAGATTATTTCATTATGAACACGGTGGTATAGGGTTGCCTGCGAAAAATCTGTCCCGAATTCCGGTTGTCGAAATTTGAAAAAGTGAAATATGTGCGACTGAGAGGTCCCAACCAACCATCCCATGCGATAGAAGAGGACACATCATAGCAGCTGTTTGAAGTCCGTCCATTTAAAGAAAGAGAGTGTGCATGCTATTTGTTCTTGAAAATGAAAAGGATAGCGATAGACTCGTATATGCTGTGCATCATTTTGGAGTAGTTTATTATTAAAATAGAGGAATAGTTATTTTTTTTTTAATCAATTAATTATTTATGTGTGTATACAGGGTGTTCCAAATTAAGTCGGCACCATTGCCAACTCCGTTATTATTGATGCTACGATTTCGGTTGAATGGGCCAACCGGTAGCATTTTTAGTGGCCTTCTCGATGCCGAAAACAAAAAAAAATTGACAGTCGCGTTGTCATAATATTTCATAAAATGATATTTTTTTCAATGGAACACCCTATATTTTTTCATCCATTTCGATTCGTAATAACATTCTCAACAACAAAGCTCATATCACTTTTCTTCCTAAAGTGGAAAATGAGCGACTTATGTGGAAATATTTATTTCTTTCACAGGTACAAAAAATTTCTTTGTTTTGGCGACATGATGATCACGGATTTCACGAGTTCACATCCCAGCGCAATTTTTTCTTTTTACTGTCTTATTTTGCTATTAGTAACAAAATATTGTCATTCGTATAAGTACAAAAAATTGGTGTTTGGACAATCATGAGGTTTTATTCGCCAAAAAATATAGGGTGTTCCATTGAAAAAAATATCATTTTATGAAATATTATGACAACGCGACTGTCAATTTTTTGTTTTGTTTTCGGCATCGAGAAGGCCACTAAAAATGCTACCAGTTTGCCCATTTAACCGAAATCGTAGCATCAATAATAACGGAGTTGGCAATGGTGCCGAGTTAATTTGGAACACCCTGTATATTTTATGTGACACTAAAGTATATGTACATCTTTAGTAAAAAAGAAGGTTATAGTAATACATATATAATACTAATCTTATAAATTTTATCTTTATTATTAGAAGACAAAATAAAAAAACAACAATTAAAAAAAACTACGATCTCCAACTTCTGAACCTTCTTCGTCATCACTCTCCGTTTCAGTTCTTTCGACAATGTCTTCTATCTTTAAAGGTGTATGATCCCCAATGAATCCTACTGGTTTTAAATATTCATCTAAGAACCAACCGCAGTTCTCAGGCTGAAGTTTCACGCATAATGGATCCGTTGCATTGAGCTGTGTCCTCTTCTATCGCATGGGATGGTTGGTTGGGACCTTTCAGTCGCACATATTCACTCGCAGCAATATTTCACTTTTCAAAATTCGACAACCGGAATTCGGGACTGATTTTTCGCAGGCAACCCTATACCACCGTGTTCATAATGAAATAATCTTTTTTTCATTTAATTTTAATTCAATAATCAGTCCGGTGCAAAATGCTAGTATCGATTTACCTGTTTATACCTGGCTACCCGAGAGTTGTGACCGGAAAAGAATAGGCAACCTAACGTTTGCATATTCTATGGGCTTCATACTTTCGATTGATATAGAATTTGTCTAATAATCAAACCGGTGAAATGTTTAAAAAAAATATTTTTAAATTATTAATTAATCATATCCTGGACTGAAATTTGTTAGGCAACCCATATGCAATATATTTATTGACATATTAAATTAAATATAAAATACGTTTCATCAAATAAACATCCCGGTGAAGGTCGTTTTATATCGGGATCTTATATCGGACCAGATTTGGACTGACAAGGGTAATAGGACTCTTTTAAATTAGTTTCGACTTAATACGGACCAGTAGTGAGCGAATTTTTGGGAAAATAGGAGTTGTTTTTCAAGAAAAAATGCAAAATACAATTTTAATAACATACTCTTGAATTAGAAAGATCGAAATTGCCTTAGAAACATCTCAAACTGTTCGCCATACTCAATTAAAAGTGTCAGGTATTTTATGCTCTCTTGAAATACGAGCTCAAAGCAAATTTTTTCACCCAATGATAGAAAAAAATGTCAAATTTTTCACTAACCATTTGATGAATAGAAGCAATGCCATACTGATAGGAGGTCTTTAAATGGCCGTCATACAATTTTTTTTTTCAGAATATTCATAATATCATCAGTAAGTTTTGGAAAATAATTCTCTAGTCTTTAGATTAATGAAGAAGTGATATGAAATAACATTTGCAACGTTTTATGAAAAATTAAGACCTATATAATTTATTAAAAGAAGTGAAATACAGTAAAGAACCCCGCACGAAAACATATGGGAAATTGGCTCTCGGTCGAATTGGCTGAAATTTTATTATGTTATAGTAGGATGGGAAAAGTGTGAGTTTAAATGATTTTGTATGTTTAGTTTCTGAGACATAACCCTTTGGCTCCAGGAGCTCACAATTGTGAATTCCTTATTTTTTATTTACCTAGGGGTCAAAATCTTCTGCGAATGTGTTCACGCCGGATCCCCATGATTATGAGGTCTTATTAGGAACACGTATCCAGCAATTTCGAGGAGTTTTTCCTGTTCAGTCATGTTTTGACTTCTGATCTGTGAGCATTGTTTCATCCAGTCATGGGGGCTAACAGTAAATATACATATTTCTCACTTTTTCCTTAATGTATGCAGTTATTAATGATTGTACACAGGAGATATAGTGTTACAGGAGAGAACACATGCAATTTCAGAATTAATATTTGAAGATTTATATCTTTCAGAGACGTTTTAGTTTTTATTTCACGATTGTGTATTCTCGTAGTCAATATAGTTTGTTTTATATATTCATAAAACTGATTATTATATTATTTGTTATAGACAAATTCATCAATTTGGAACGCTTGGAAAATAATCCTGATGAGCTCTTCGACTTGCTTGATGATGTGGGTTCAGATTTAGAAATAGAAGAGAACGAAGAAGAAACTGAAAACTTTGACATTTCTTATTTGGATGAGCAGAAAGTTCTGGAAGAAAGAACCCCTCTTGAATCAGATTCAGATAGTGAAGACAAAATACCACTACCACATTTCCAGAAAGCATCCTGGAAATAGGATGTTTTTCAGTCAAAATCAGATCCTGTGGATGACATTATGGTGAGTAACTGTGAAATTCTGTCTCCTTGGCAGTATTTCAAAAAATATTTAAATGACGACTTTTTCCAATTGGCGGCAAAATTCACCGCCCGGTATTACCTTTAGCAAACTGGAAAGGTGGCAAATATTTCATCAGAAGATATAAAAAAATTCTTTGGACTTCACGCCATCATGGGTGCTACCAACTTTCCCACGATACACATGTACTGGAATGCCAACTTCAAATTCCCTCTTACTTCCAACGTTATGCCTCGTGATAAATTTTATTTGCTAAGAGTGAACTTCCACGTTTTCGATAACCTTGCGGTTGATGATGAAATGAGGAAAGACAAGCTCTGAAAAGTACAACCAATGATAGCTTTGGTAAAAAATAGATGCCGCCAAATACAGAGAAAACCAAATGCATCATTACGCCACATAGTGGGGCCAAACACCTCAATTCTTGGCAAAAACTCCAAATAAAAAGTTCCCCAATAGACGGCTATGAATATGCAGAAACAAAAGTTGAATAGTTCCCTGATACAGTACCAAAATGTGTCGAATGTATTTCAGACAGCTCAACGCTCAACGTATCACACCAGTCCAAACTTGTCTATTTTCGTGGTGACATATGCCTACTACAATAATATTTTTATTTTGTGCTGCTACTGCTTTACAGTGTTATTTAAATATTCGACTGCTTTTAGCATGGAGTATTTACCTACAGGTAAGTTCACCATTCAATAATTATATCTGGTGTTTTGTTGAATAATACTATGTAACGTTCAATTGAAAAAAAAAGGGGGAATTGAACATTTCAACGTGGACATATAATAAAGATTTTAGTTGACATTAGGGCATAACATGTTCTTATTTTTCATTTCCAAATAATCTTAATAACTTGCTTTCGTGGCGTAAAGAAAAAAAAAATTGCATACTAGTTGGCATTTTTAGTCATATATTTTTCTTTTACTTTCAGGGTCGGGTTCTACGGATATATTTTTGAGAAGGAGATTCTTATTTGAAAAAATGCAAAGTTCTGGTAAAAATTTGTAAAAATACGTACCAAGTGTCCCAAAGAACGTACTCCCGAGCTGTACAAGAAAATTTAATTGTTTTTTCTGGATTTTAAGAAAAAATGGCAAGAATCGAACAGAACACATGATAGATTTCTGACAAAAAACAAAAACTGGTTAGATGTTTTGGTAGAGCGGTAGAGCGGAAATTACTTTCGAGGAGTCTGCAGATAACAAAGCGTAAAAAAACTGAACCTTTGAGGACAAAGTACTCACCTGAAGAATTATCTTTCGCCACGCACATGAGTTTACGATCTGTTGGTCAAGTGGAGGCATCAAAAGTAGTAAAATAAGTCATTGCGACAACCCCCACGCGTGCAATGAAGTATAGAACAGCTTTCAAAAAATATGGTGCTCCCAAAAGAAAACAACTTACAGGCGCGGAGGCTCTTGCTATATTTGTAGAAGCCAAGTTGACTAGAAATCAATATAATATAATAAGGGATCATGATAAAGAGAGATTTCCATCTTATAAGATCATTCAAGCGGCCAAAAAGAAATGTTATCCTCAAAAAGAGAGCATTATGGTAACAGACGTTCTTGCAGAAGTCAAATTACAAGCTCTTCTCGATCATACTGCGTCACGCCTTTTGGATGTCCAGCAAGAAATTTTAACCAGTAGAAAACCCGAGTGCTTTCAAAATTTAACTTTGATTTGTAAGTGGGGTTTTGATGGATCTGGACAAGCAGAATATAAACAAAAATGGGATAGTGATACAAGTGATACCATAGGCTGTGATGCAAATATTTTTATTTCATCTTTTGTACCTGTAAGGCTGATATCAGAAGAGCCTTAAAAACAGCAGGAAATAATTGTTTGGCAGAACGAAAGATGATCTACTAGGTACTGCAGACCCATTAGATTTCAATTCAAACATGAAACGAAGGATCTATCTATACAAGAAAGAGAACATGTAGAATTACAAATACAACAATTACGACCATTAATGTACAAATTTGAAAACACATATATACAAGTAAATTATAAAATGCTGATGACAATGGTTGACGGGAAAGTGTGTAATGCACTTACGGGAACTACTTCCACGCAAATATGTTTTATTTGTGGCCTCATATCAAAACAGTTCAATGACATTGAAAAAGTATCCAGTACAAGCATAATGGACATTTCTAGATTGGAATTCGGGCTCTCTGTGCTCCATGCATGGATTCGATTTTTTGAATGTTTATTACATCTTGCCTATAAACTACCGCTGAAAATGTGGCAAGCTCGTGGAAATAAAAGAGAGTTTCAGCGACTACAAAAAAAACTATTCAAGCCAGGTTCAGAGCAGATTGGTAGATAAACCAAAGCCGGGTTTTGGAAACACCAATGAAGGCAACACAGCAAGACGTTTTTTTTTATAATTCAGAAATCTCGGCGAATATTACTGGTGTTGATATTGATATTATAAGACGATTTAAAATTATTTTACAAGCCATATCAAGTGGTTATGAAATCAATGTCGACAAGTATAATACTTATGCTCTAGAGACGGCAAAACTTTGCATAGAGAAGTATCCATGGTACCCGATGCCACCAAGTGTCCATAAAGTCTTGATAGACGGCTCTAGTATAATAAAATATGCCATGCTTCCAATAGGACAACTGAGTGAGGAAGCTCAAGAGGCACGTAATAAAGAATTCAAGAGATATAGAGAATGTTATTCCCGCAAGATATCACGAATTAAAACCAACGAAGATGTCCTTAATTTGCTACTTATCACATCTGATATTACAAGCATAAGAAAGGTGCCAAAAAGAAAAGCACTAACATTTGAAAAAAGTTTTATATTTTATAATAAATAAATGTACTATCTATAATCAATAGAAGATATATGTTGGTGTTTTTTCGATTTCTACCACTACTTCCTCAAAGATATTTTGACCACTATTCATCCGTTCATTATGAGACCAAATACGAGGAGATCCCGAGGTTTCAAAATTTTATTGTGTGCTTTCTCAACCCCCTCTCAATCACCCTAATTCATCAATGATATTTTTTTTACTATTTTCACTTCCATTTGGAGGTGGAGTGCTATACGAATGCAAAGTTTTCAAATTTAATTTGATTATTTCGAATTCCACCCCCTAATAATCACCCTACTCCAAGGAAGATATTTTCTTTAGTATTTTTCCAGTGTTTCTGTTGTTGACATATGCAAAAATTCACATTTTTATAATTTTACTCAGTATTTTCCATTTCCACCCCCTTAAAACCACCCCAATTTATAAAAAGTATTTTTTATTATTATTTTTTGTGATAATCGATTTTTTATGAATTCCGTGAGTTTCAGAATTTTAGCCAAAAATTGTTCATTCCGGCCCCACTGTGCGCCAGTCAAAATAGACTGCCAATTCACAATAATTACAAACATTTCTTTAGCACTGCCGGATGTTGAGGCATCCAGAAAAGACTAAATATAAAAATTTGCACACTCATCCGGTAACCGGAAATTACTCAAATTCGCATAAAACGTTAATTAGCAATATCTCCTCGGACAAAATTGCAAACATTGAACAAATTGCAGGTATATTCCCTAACTTCTTTTCTACATCCCTTGTAAAATTTGCACACGCAATTTTCAACCGGAAATACGAATAATCCTTGATTACGTTGTAATTAGCTTGAGTGAAACACTCCATTTATACTCAATATAAATTAGAAATGTATGTAACGAATATATATTTCTGTGACTTAATTTAATTATTCACCAAGGATCACAATCAAGCGAGATGGTGAATTTTTAAAAGAAATAGTACCTAACCTACAGAAATTTTATTGTTACGAAACGGGTTCAAAAATAGTCCGATAAATTCAATCCGTTTTATTACATTTTGAAATATAACACAATAATACTCTAACAATACTTGTTCACAATTACAATGCTCAACAATATTCCAAGACTATCTTTTGAATGCCTGACGACTTCTAACTGACTCGCCTGTCGCATATGACCCGCTATATATAGGACGGTCGAAATTTCCAGAACAGTGGCGATCGGGAATGTTCCATAACGTCATCGCAAAAGTTCGGATTACTTCTCGAGTCTTCGAATGGCGGTTATCAAACAACATAATCGGTAACGGCAGTTTCTCGAATTTTCCAATGGCGGTTATCGAACATCTGGAGCATGACATCATCGTAACTCTCAACGGATGGCCGATGATTGTAATAGCACAGGGGTGGATCCAGGGTATTTTCGTGATTTCAGTAACATTATTTTACTTGTTATCTTCAAGGTTTATTTTTCGATGAACTGAAGTTATTTAGATTTACTAATGATTTATTTAATTTTTCATTTAAAATTACTGAGTTTATACAGCACGTAAAATAAAATAAGAAATAAAATAAAGTAATTCAAAAAGTTAAAACTACACAACCTCCAAAACAAGTTTACAGAAATAAAATAAAATAAGAAGTAAAATAAAAGATGGTTAACTTTTATCTTTTATTTTATTTTACTTTGACTGTTAGGCACATGTACATATTGAATAATTTAGACAAATTGCCGAGAGATGATGATACATGACATGATATAATAGCTATTTAGTCGTAGTATGTCATGTCATCATGTTTTTGTTTTTATAACCGGAAAACGGTGTGATCACTGCCATTTTTTGAAATTTCGTTTTTGGCCAATAATTGTAATTAATGGGGAACACGCATGATTTTATTTTAATTTTTCTTTGCCTCAGTTAGATCCTCAAAAATTACATTTTGTGAAAATAATTTCTCAAAGCCAAAATGACAACATTTTCAAATTTAAAGGTGCTCCTTAATTTAAACTCCCCAAACACTGACGCCACTTGTGGTTGTTTCAGGAATATTGATAGTCAATACTATTCCTTTCAAACATGAATTCAACCTCACTTTTAATATGATGTTTCAGTAGCAATTGAATATACTATGATGATAAAAATATTAGTACAACATATAAACGAAGGCAGATGAAATTATAAGCTGACAGTTCGAAGCAACCAGCTGTAAAAGTTTGAACTGTGTAGGAGTACGTTTTTGAATGTGATGAAGAAATTGGCGTTTACAATTTCGAATTATGAAAAACATTAAACATTTTTGCAATTTCTAAGTTTGCTGAGCTTTCTAGGTGGTAATCTTCAGGTGCAAATCAAAATATACTAGAATAATACGAATTCGTCTTCCAGTTTTGTAAGTTACAAAGGTTAAATTTGTTGTTGAAAATTATTCCCAGATCTTTAATTACCTTCAGCTTCCCCAGTTTGATTTTATTTATTGTATATTATGTAGGGAGATTTTATTTCATGTATTTTTATATGATCACCTATATTCTTCGAGATCATTACAAATAGCAAAGGCCCTTATATCGAGCCTTGAGGCACACCCAAGTTTGGTCTAAATTCTTTCGATGTGTTGGGATAAATTTTTCTGTATTTGCATATTACCTACTTTAAATTTTATGAACATCGAAATATTTCTCACCAACAAACACGTTGAATCACTATCTTCTACTATTTCCCAAAAATATGTTATGCTTTGCAAAAAAAAAAACAACCACTACAGAAAAAAACATGTGATAAGGAACTGACTATCACATTTGTCCGTTATATATAATGATCTCAAATCAGGAATATTTCTGTACATTTTTAGATAAAGCAAATATAATTAGCAGATAAGAATGTTATAATTAAATCATGTGTCTTTGCAATACAGATAAGCCAAACACACGGCTTCACTCATCATTATCAAATAAAGTAATTTTTGAATTTTATTATTATGATTTTGCTGTATCTAGCACAAAATGAAAATATTTACCGGAAAACATCCTCGACTGAAAATCCCATCCTCTTCGCCAATAGTAGTTTCCTCAGTTCCAATCAACAGTAATAATAGAAAGAAAAAAAACTTTTTAACAAAAAATTAAACCGACAAAATACGGAACTGAAAAGTAAAAAATAAAATAAACCTTTTTAGTTTCAGTAACTAAGCTCCTAAACTAATGTAAGTAACTA